>NW_019167849.1:16804634-16827921 GCF_002303985.1 Durio zibethinus | reverse complement strand
ACATACAACATACTTGTATGGAATGCATGAACCTATCAAGTGCATGTTACATAGAATGCAATGCTTGTATTATGCCAACCTAGTGAAACTGATACTACCTTTTATGATGTATATGGGATGTGATACATGTATTATTTTTTTATGATGTATGAAATGCAAAAGATGAAACAAAATAAAAAAAAATTTAAAAGGAAAAACAAAATAACTAAGACATGAAAATTGATTTTTTGATTGGGCCAATAAACAAAAAATTTAAGAAAAAATTTTAATCTTTAAAAATGTTCTTTTGCCCTTTTTTTTTAATGATTGACCTAAAATAAATACCACATATTCAAATATAATACACACAAAGAAAGAAAGAAAAAAAATTAATAAAATAAAATGACTCAAGAATTCAAAACAAACAAGTAAGAGAAATAACCGTATAATGTCCTAATTTTTGGTAATTTTCTAAAAGGTGGCATAGCTTTATCCTAGGCAGGCTTCCTACAGCTCACGATATGCTAGGTTAGGATTTGTATGTCTAAAGGTTCTCAGACTATTCCTCACATCATCGTCTATTATAGACTAGTAAGGTTCACCGATCCTCGCCCATTATGGGTTATTAACGGAAAAGATTCAATCTGAGTGGAAGTGTTTTGCTAGCAAATGTGAAAGTTATCACCTCACGAGAGCGTAGCTACTTCACTTCCTATTAAAAAGGATGGAGCCCGGGTATAGAACTCATGCATGCGAGTGAATATACAAAGTGTGTGCAAGATAATGTATTAATTAAAATAATATGAATAAATCATAACCACAAAATCAAAATAAATTAATAACTATCATACAATTTATTTTGTTTATTAACTCTAATGTTTTTGACAAATAAAATAAAAGAAATTAAATTAAATATTAAATAAAATCAATTAAATCCAACCATCATCAATAGCGCATAATTAAAATTTTGGCCTGACTCTCGAATACGTCTCCAGCGGAGTCGCCAAGCTGTCGTAACGGTTTTGGAACCGCCAGACGTAAAAATGAAGTTTTAAAATCGAGAAAAATAAATAAGGAGGGAGTCGCCACCAATCTTTGTTAGGGTGTGATTGGTCACCCAAAAGTTTATCTTTTTAATAAAACTATAAAAACGGGTTTAAAGTTTATCAAAAAGATCAATTTTGGTCTACGAAAAACCAGATTGAGTCCAGGAGTCGATTACGTATGGGGAAGGATTAGCACCCCCACAACGCCCATAAATTGGTACCATTCAATTACGAGCTATTTTCGATGTTTGATAAAAATAGTTTTAATTTGAAATTTAACATTAATTCCCTTCATTAAAAAATATTTATTGCTAAAATTTTTATTTAGGAATATTGAGAAAATCTTTAAGTTAAAGAATTATCTTGAAATTCTCCAACGTCTAGGCAGAATTTAAAATAACTCTTTTCACTTAAGATTTAACACAACAATCCTTAAAATAAAATAACACTCTTTATAGAAAATTGTTGGTGACTCTCCAACATTTAGGCAGAGTACCATGAGTAAATTAAAGAAAGAATAATGCAGACAATTATTAATGATAATACGATAACGTATTTATGCTAATGAATGTCCTTTATAATGAAATGCAATTTAAAAGTTGGATTCTTAAGTATAATGAGACCACGACGACTCTCCAACATCTAGGCAGAGCTTAGATGCGACTGTTTATATTTAAGATCCCAATTTTATTATACCTTTATTTATTAATTTTATTATTAATACGAATTAAGAAATCGTGTGAAAAGACTTCACGAAGTAAAATTTCCTAAATACCCTATCATCTAGGCGACATTCGGGAACAAATTGCTTCAAATAAAATTTTCACACGTGTCCTTAGGATTTTTTTTAGGACTTTGGATTTCAAGGATTTTGGATTTCGGGGGACTTTGGATTTAATGGATTTTGGATTTTTAGGGGTTTTAGATTTAATGGATTTTGGATTTTTAGGGGTTTTAGAATCCTAGGATTAGGAAATAGTGCTTAAGGTTTCGAACATATCTAAAAATTCCCAACATCTAGGCTGATTTTTTAAGCAAGTTCGATTTTAATAATTTTTGAAGATTAATTAAAAATTTCTTATTTTTATTTATGAAAAATAATTAACAATAATTCCCCAACATCTAGGCGGAATTATTGTTTTAAAAAAATATTTTTATTTCCTCCAACATCTAGGTAGGGAAGATTATTATTATATTTTTTTAAAGCATTTTAATATATTTATTATTATTATTTGTTCTTAATTTTATTATTATTAAAACGATTAAACATTTATTCTAACAAATTTATAAATTTATCATGCATAAATATAAAATATATTTAAAATAACAAAAAATAATAATAAAAAAAATTAGAAAATTCAAAAAAAAATTTTTTTTTACTTGAATCAGATCGGTCAACGGTCCGATCAACGATCGGTTCGGCTGGACCACGGTTCGATTTAGGAATGGTTCGAACCGACGCTCGATTCGGTTCAGGAACGGTTCGACCAATTCGATGGCGGTTCGTCTGAACCGGCTGGAGGTTGGCTGAGGCGGGTAGACGGTTCGGATCGCGCGGATCTCGGGTCAGATTCAGTCCACGCGCGGATCCTCTGCGCTTGAAACGGCATCGTTTTGGCCCTATGCCCAAAACGACATCGTTTTGCTCTTAATGTCTTCTATAAATAACTGAAAATTTTTTTTTTGCTCATTTGGTTCTGTTTCCAAAAAAAAAAGAGAGAGAGAGAGAGAGAGCTGGGGGGAGAGTTTGACCGGCTGTCATCCTACCGTCGGACCGCCGCGTCGGCCGTCGTGCGACTCGTCGCCGACCGTCACTGCTGGTGGTTTTTGATCATCGAAAAATGCCAGAAAGTTATCAAAACTTCCTATTAACGCCCTCTTTTCAGATCCGACGTCCGTTTTACCAGAAACAGCCCCGATCGACGTAGATCGAGGCTTGAAGCTTTCGGTTTCCTTTCTCTTTCTCTTTTTTTTTTTTTAGACGGCTTAAACTGATGATTTTTTTGCTTGTTTACAGGGCTTTCTGGCGCTGAGGTTCCTCCCTACGGGAGGACTGTTTGACTTTTTTTTTGTTTTTGTTTCTGTGTTTTTGGTTTTTTGCGTTTCTGTTTCTGTTTTTTGGATTGCTGTTTCAATTTTTTTTTTAGGTTTCTGTTTTTGAGTATTTTGAGGTGTTTTGAGGGCAGTTTTCGGAGAGGTTGAAGGGATTCGAGAGTAGGGATTCCCGAGAGTTTATTTTTTAACCAGCTTTTGAATCAAATTTAAAAGGGGATCTAGTAGGGTGACTGTAGGTTGGTGAGTGTGGGGGTGGTAGATAAGGTTGGTAGATGGTTGGTCGGGGCTGGTAGATAGGGCTGGTAGATAGGACTGGTAGATAGGGCTGATAGATAGGACTGGTAGATATGGCTGTAGGGTGGCTGGTCGGGTGGCTGGTTGGGTGCCAGCCACCTTACAGCCTGTTTTTTGTTTTCTTGTTTGACTTTTTTGTGTCTTTTTTTATCTTTTTATTTTTTTATTTTTTTATTTTTTTATATTTTATATAATTAATAATTATTTTTATATATTATTATTATTATTAATATTATTATTAAAGTAGACCCGGATAAAATCGATGTCTACAATCGTTATCAAGCCTGTTAATGTGAGTTTTCAAAATCAAACCCAGTATTATTGCCTTGGTCATCCATAATGTTCATTATTAGAAAACCTGAAAATGGGTATAATCACAAAGAAATATATATTGATCTTGACAAGGGCAAAGAGAATGGTAATAAAAAAAAGATAAATGAAAAATAGGGAACACGGTATAAGTGAAATGTATTGCATTCATCATTTTATTAAGACAATGAAAATAAATCCATACACTTAACCCTCGCATGCCCTTGGGCAGAAGCAATTGAAATTTTTAAGTTTAAAGGTTCAAGGACAACAAAAATGATACACCATTCTTTAAGTCTCTTAAAAAGGAAAAAGATTTCTTCATTTTGCATGACTCCTTCATTTGCTTTCACTTGAAGTCGTGAGAAAGCTTTTTCTAATCCCATTACCAGTTTTCCTTATTCAACTCCTATCGACCCAGGATAGATATGTCGATTAATTGAAAAGTTTCATATAAATAAGGGAACACCATTTTCCCATCAATCAAATTTTATCCTTTGAAGCATGCCATTCTCTTTTTTTTTCCAGCATTACATTCTTTTTATCAGCAGCTGTAGGCTTATAACCTAACCTTCATCTTTCTTTATTTTCAATCGAACATGGTGCTCTTATGATCCCTTGTAAAGCTTTTTTTAAGTCTTACATCACTTGCCAACCCTTACCAACAGTCTGCTTAATTATCATATTCGTAGCTTTTGACAATTGAGGGATCGATATCTTTGACCCTTCTCTTACATAAGTAGCATTTACTACTTCAAAAGCTCCAAAAAAATATTCAATTGCTTATTCTACTGTCTCAACATAGGGAGTTGTTAAGGTCTTTGTTACCAATAAGTTCTCTTCACTATCCACACAGACTTGTTTTCCTTCTATGATGTATTTTACCTTCTGATGTAATGATAAAGGTACAACTCTAATCGTATGAATCCAAGGTCTTCCAAGTAGACAACTATATACTGGAGTTATGTATATTACTTGAAATATGACATTGAAGGTACAAAGATCAATCTATAATGAGATTTTTATATCGTCAATTACCTCTCTTCGTGCCCCGTCAAATGCTCTTACAATCATATGACTATTTCGCATGTGAGAGGGATCCACTGAAAGCTTTGATAATATCGTCAGAGGCATAACAGTAATAGATGATCCATTGCCAATCAATATTTTGGCCATAGTGTGAGACTTACACTTGACAGTAACATGTAAAGTCTTAACACTACCACTATCTTTCGAAAGTATTTCATCATCATTGAAGGTGATAAAATTTGAGATTATAATATTCCCAACCATATGGTCTACCTTTTCAACAGAAATATTATGCTCGACATAAGCTTGGTTAAGCACTTTCAGCAAAGTATTTCTATGCTATTCAGAATTCAGTAGTAACAACTGTAAAGAAATACGAGCTGGTAGTTTATTTAGCTAGTCCACCACACTGTACTCACTGTGTTTGATGATCTTCAGAAACTCACAAGCTTTTTTTTCTGATACCGATTTGTTAACTTGAACTTTCGAGCTTACCACCGGTTGAGAATCTTAGCTTTTCTTTACGTCTTCTTCTCTTATCTTAATTTTCTCTTTTCTGACCTTTTCTGACATTTCAGGAGTGTAAATTCTCTGCACTCAAACTATTCGAGGTCATATTAGACCTTCGCATCACTACATCATAATCATATCGCCATGAGACTACTTTGTTGGTCTGATAAATGAATGGACTAGGGACATGAATGGTCATTGGTGTCCAGGAAGAGAAGATAATTTTTTCAGTTAGGGGCTCTGATTTCTCATCATAGTAAATAATGAGGGGTTTGAGGATAAAAGACTTGCTAGAACGCTCATCACCCATTATTTCCACCATATTCATCATAGAATTCAATGATGGCCTCATATCAAGCTCTGTAATATTTGCTTAGAGACCTCACAACTTTGGATCGAATGTCCAATTGCTCTCTCATGTTATTTACAAAAATGGTCAAGGTCTTCATGAATGCCATTGTGATCCAAAAATAATGGTTGAATCATGCCCATCTCATATAAACAGTCATACACCCATTCAAAAAGGGTCTTCACTTTATCCGTGTATTTTTTTATCTTCACATATTTTTTCTTACCCACCATATTGATTTTCCCTTCGGTGTGATCCGGTAAAGGGTTTCCATTGACATTTGACTTGAATTTAGTATCAAAAAATAAAAGCCCATCATTTATCAAACCTTACACCTTGTGTTTAAATGTTGTGCAATTTTCAGTAGTGTCCTACAACTCCGTAATGATAATCGCACTTGGCGTTAGGGTCATACCAACTTGGGTAAAGTGGTCTTAATGGTTTCGCATAAGTAGGAACGACAAGGTGACCTCTCATTAACTGGGGGTACAAATCGATATAAGACATGAGAATTGGGTCAAAATGAGGTCTTTCTCGATTGTTATTATTCTGTGAGTTTTTTTTATTGCTGTTTGGGTAGGTTGGTCAAGTAAATGGTCGAGCTGGAGGTGCAAGGGTGTAATTGGATGGTTGAGGGCTAAAACTTGGTCTGGGTAACGGTTGTTAGGGTGCTCGATAATGGTATGGTTATTAAGAGATTTGGTTTGTGGCAGGGTAGTAAGGGGGTATGGATTATACGGGATAAAAAGATGGTGTGAAAGATTTCTGTGAGTGATGGCATGTGTCTTCTACTCTTTCTTTCTTAAAGTAGCTGTCTTCTTTTCAGACCTTTTAATTTTATCACTTTTGATAGCGTTCTCTATCATCTCTCCTGAGATTACCATGTCAAAAAAGTTTTTCATGGTATTTCCCACCAATCTGTCATAATACGGAGCCTTCAGTGTATTGACGAATAACACAGTTATCTCTTTTTTAGTCAGTGGCGGTTGAACCTGGGTCATTGTATCTCTCCATCGATATACATATTCTTTGAAGGTTTTTATCGATTTTTTCTTCATATTTTGTAATGACAGCCTATTAGGGGCTGTATCTAATATATGTTTGTACTGGACAAGAAAATTTTTGGTCAAATCTTTCCACGAATGGATCTTACTTTGATCTAACTGTATGTAACATTTAGCTGCTGAACCAATTAAACTATCTTGGAAACAATGTATCAATAGTTTGTCGTTATGGGTATGACCCATCATTTTTCTACAAAACATAGTGATATGAGCAGAATGACACTTTATCCCATCGTATTTCTCAAAATTTAGGGTCTTAAATTTTGATGGGATAACTAAGTCAGGTACTAGGCTAAGCTCATTGGCGTCAATAACCCCATAAATGTCATTACCTTCAACCGTTTTGAGCCTCTCTTCGGGTTGGTCATACTTGTCTCGATTTTTTGAATTTATAACAGGTTCTGACATTTCATGAGACTTTTTTTGTTCAACAGGGTCGTCAAGATTTGGTACCATGATTAGATCAACTAGGATGGGTCTCGAATTGGTATTTAAGTGGGTCGGTTGCTGACTTGCAGAATGATTGACATAGGGGTATGACTGTGCACTTGGTGGTTGTATGTGTATACCTCGAGGAACTTGAACCTGGACTTGAGGTGGAGTGAATCTCGAAGGGTATAATGGCTCTTTCATGTTAACCTCATCTCCTGTCCTTGATGCACCAGCGACTCTTTTTCCTTTCATTGATCCAATCAGCAGTTGTCTTAATTCAGCCATTTGTGCTTCAATTCTTTGTTGTATTTCCATCACTCTTTCTTGTATCTCTTCCTGTGCCCTTTCGACCCTTTCAAATCTAGCTATATTCTCTTCTTTCATGGCTCGAGTCTGAGAACGAGTATTATATCTATGCAAAATTAACAAATTTTGGTTCAGTGGCTTTGCTATCCTTAAACCTTAGTTTATTAACCATGAATTAGATTGCATGATATAATGTCGTTGATATTATTGTTAATATGAAAATGCATGCATGAAATGAATGAAATACAAATTAGGGTATTGTCTTGGATCGATCGAAACAAAAAAAAACTTTCATTAACCATGTGAGTCTTTATACATCATCCGATCATTCTTGTATTAAAGCTATAAAAATATTTGATTTGAGCATATTGCTCCCTAGCTTCATACAAAAAGTGTAGTAATTTTGACTATGGCTTTGGATTGGTACAATCTCTCGTTCCAGTGCTTTCGCCTTTTCAATCATGTTACTTGCTTTTCTAACAGCCTTGTAGATTTGAGCAGTCAGATGTTCGATGTATTATTGCCTCCCTAAACCTTTCGCTCTCCACATCTCTCGAGCATCTACCTTCATATTACAAGTGCGAGCCCAATAGTCCTCTCTCTCTCTTGCCACTTAGTCAAAATCTTGTCCGTGTGACTCTGATTGCTTGTCAATTGAAACTTTAAGCTCATTAATTCATGCTCTAAGGTTTTTTTCTCACTTTGCAAATTGGAGTTCTTGTTTTGCTCCCTTCTTAGTTCGACTTTTAGCTTTTCACTTTATCTTTGCGGCCTTGCTACCTTTTCAAAAGCTCTGAAAGTTTTTCTTTCCATTCATGCTGTTCTTTAATGAGTGTGAAGATCATTTCTTTGTTCTTTCAAGCTCTGTTCTTTCAATATTCCACCATATCTCGTAGTTCTTTCATATCCTTCTTGGATCCCTTCAAACCTCAATTTTTTATTTTTTTAATACAGATTTTGTAAATCTTCTTTCAATACTTTTTGTTCTTTTAGTCAACTTCTGTACTGCATCATCTCTCATCATCAAATCATATCTTAGTTGGTTAACCTGATCTATCATAGTCATCTTTTCTTTCTCTAACCTTTTCTTTTCAATCTCAAACTCTCGTTGAGCGATCTCAAGAGTAAAAAATAACGATACTGAAACAGGAGCTGATAATTTCTCTGAAACATCAGTTGGTAGAGGCCTAATTTCGTTAACCCTTTTCATCTTCCATGCAAGGTAACCTTCAACAACATTATTTGTGAATCTAGCTGGGCTCATTCGATTGACCTATTTTCATGCTTGGATGATTTCACGAACCCTTTTCACATAACTGGGTATTTCATAATCAAACTCGAGTGAACTGAACTTATGAGTCATAGGGATGAATTACCGTGAATCATATTGTCTTTGAACCATAAGGGACGCGTAACTCACTGCCCCTTATATTCTTAACAAGGGTACCCATGGCTCATCTCAACAACTATACAAGATGACCATCGAAAACATCCATGGTGCCCTCCATGTTACATCTTGGCTAGTGATCTTCAGAAAAAATGCCAACCACTAACCTTTTGTCGAATCTTTTCTCCATTCTTTAGCCATAAACTCCTTGATAGGACTAAAATGCACGGAGAACGACCAAAATGATATCTTTTTTTCCCCAAAAAATAGCTTCTAAACCAGACAAAAAGTAATTGAGCACACCCCATAAATCGTCCTTCACCTTTTTTTCGACAAAAATTAAGTGATCTAATAATCTCTGCCAAAATAATTGGTGAAGGGTTTATACCTTTATCTAATTGCTCAAAGAAATCAACCACTGATGCTTCTATATGTCCTAAAACCTTAAGAAATATCATCAATCCATAGATGGCCAAAGCAAACGCATCCAAACCCTGATCAGTATCAATATACTTTCTTATGTACTCGAGCAAAAAAGTTGATGGAATAATCTCAATCCCGTTTTTTTTTTCTTGTGCTTGTCTATCTTTTCAACTTCCACTTGCATGATCTTGGCCAATTTCTTTCTATATGTGGTAGTTTATGCTCTTTTCAATATATCTTATCTTGACTGATAGACTCTATCCGAAGTAAAGAAGAATATTTTTCGATCGTGGGGGTCAAGTCTTCTTGGTTGAATCAAAACATCGATAAGATGGATCCCAAAACTGTATTACGGCTCTCATCAGCTGTTCATCAACCTTCATTGACATAAGCAGTGCCACATCCCCATATTTCTTAGAAAAAGATTCTTTTTTTTTTGTTCTCCATTGTTTCCAAATGGCTTCCAATTCTGATATATTATTCTAACTGAGATCCATATACACTGACTATGGTAGCATTGATATGTGGCCATCTACTAAGCAATCTCTTTTTTTCCCTTGAGTACTTTCTGAATGACTCTTGACCTCTAAGTAGCTCTTACACAGACATCCTTTCAGGTTTTCTGAAAGTTTTTCTTGCTAAAGATTGATTCAAAATAATACCCTCTAGAAATATGGTACATATATGATGCATGCAATAAAATTGAAGACAATAAAACAAATCAATAATGTAAATAAAATGAATAAATAAAACTAAGTAAATGAATGAACAAGCATAATAGAATATACATAGTATCCTAATTTAGGTAATTTTCTCGTAGAAGGGACTATATGGCTCTATCCTAAAGTTGGACTTTATGGCTCACTATATGTCGGGTTAAGATTTACGTGTCTAAAGGTTCTCAGACTATTTCTCACATCATCGTTCATTATAGACTAGTAAGGCTCTCCGATCCTCACCCATTACAGGCTATTAATAGAAAGGATTCAATCTGAGTGAAAGTGTTTGGCTAGCAAATGCGAAAGTTATCACCTCACGAAAGCGTAACTACTTCACTTCCTCTTAAATGGGATAGAGCTTGGGTCTAAAACTCATGCATGAATATGCAAAATGTGCACGAAATAATATATTAATCAAAATAACATGAATAAATCATAACCACAGAATCATACAATTCGTTTTATTCATTAACATATATATATATATATTTTAAAATCGACATGAAGGGGATTAAATGAAATGTCAAATAAAACCAATTAAATCCAACAATTCTTAATAGCGCATAATTAAAAGTTTTGGCTTGACTCTCAAACTTATTTTTCCAGTGGAGTCGCCAAGCTGTCGTAACGATTTTGAGATCGCCAGACGTAAAACAAGTTTTAAAAATAGAAAAAAATAAAAAAAAATCGCCACCAATCTTTGTTAGGGTGTGATTGACCACTCAAAATGTTATCCTTTTAATAAAACTATAAAAATGAATTTAAAGTTTATCAAAATGATAAATTTCGATCTACGAAAAATCAGGTTGGGTCTAAGAGTCGTTTACACGTTGAAAAGGATTAGCACCACCACAACGCCCATAAATTGATATCATTTAATTACGCGTTATTTTTTATGTTGGATAAAAATTATTTTAATTTAAAATTTAACACTAATTCCCTTCACTTGAAAAAAAAATAAAATAAAATTTTGCTAAAATATTTATTTAAAACTATTGAAAAAATCTTTAAGTTAAAGAATTATCTTAAAATTTTTTATCGTCTAGGCAAAATTTAAAATAACTCTTTTCACCTAAGATTTAACACAATAATCCTTAAAATGAAATAATAATATTTATAAAAAATAATTGTTAGTGACTCTCCAACATCTAGGTAGAGTAACAAGAATTATTTCTTTAGGAATGTTATTTTTGTTTTATTTTATAATATCACAAAAGAATTTTTTTTTAAGTATTATTTTTTTTATTATAAAATATTTTATCATTAAACAATAAATTAAAAGGAGAATAATGCAATCAATTATCAATAATAACATGCTAACGTATGTATGCTAATGAATGTCATATAAAATGCAATTTAAGAGTTGAATTCTTAAGTATAATGAGACCAATCCCCACTCTCCAATATCTAGGCAGAGCTTCGGTGTAACTATTTATATTTAAGATCTCAATTTTATTATACTTTTTATTTATTAATCTTATTGTTAATGTGAATTAGGAACTCAGTGTGAAAAACTTAATGAAATGAAGTTTCCTAAATACCGCATCATTTAGGCAGCATTCAGGAACAAACCATCTCATGCGAGACTTTCACACGTGTCCTTAAAGTTTTGTAATAGATTTAAGGTGAAATTTTAGGGTTTAAGTAAAACACGAACATCTCTAAAAATCTTCATCATTTAGGTGAACTTTCAGAGCAAGTTCAATTCTTTTTATAATTTTTGAAAACTAATTAAAAATTTCTTGTGTTTTTTTTTATGAAAATTTATTCATAATAATTCTCCAACCTCTAAGCAGAATTATTTGTTTGAAAAAATATTTTTTATTCCCTCCAACATCTAGGCGAAATTATTTGTTTGAAAAAATATTTTTTATTCCCTCCAATATCTAGGCAGGAAAAATAAAAAGCTTATTTCATTTTTATTATTATTATTTAAGCATTTTCAACATATTTTTTAATTTTTTTATTTTATATTATTTTTATTTTATTATTATTAATAACAATTAGATATTTATCCTAATAAATTTAAACATTTATCATACATAATTATAAAATAACAAAAATAATAACATAAAAAAAATTTAGAAAAAAAAAATTTTTTTTACCTAAATCGGATCGATCAACGCTGATTCGGGCGATCTAACCAGTTTGACGGTTCAGTAGATCTGATCGGTTCGACTGTTCAGGCGATTTGACCGGTTCAACGATTCGGGTGACCAGCGATTCAACTCGATTCACTGACAGTTCGTCTAAACCGGTTCAAGGCTGGTTGAAGCCAGTTGTCGGGTTGGGTTACGCGGATCTCAGATCGGGTTTGGTCCACGCGCAGATCCTCTACACTTGGAACGACGTCGTTTTGATCCTACGCTCAAAACGACATTGTTTTGGTCTTATGTTTTCTATAAAAGTCAGATTTTTTTTCCTCAATCTATTTGGTTTCACAGAAAAAAAACTCTTGAAGGAGGGGTCTCCGGTCTCACCAAAATTCAGTGCCGTGCCTACGCCGACCATCGTGTGATTCACCGTTGACGGTGGTCATCGATGGTCGAAAAATGGTCAAAAAGTCACCAACAATTCCTCTGGACATCTTTTTTCCAGATCCGACCTTCGTTTGGCCTGAAAGTGGCTTGACCGTCGCGAATCTATTTTCAAAGTTTCGGATCTCTCATCGTTTCTCTTTTTTTTTTTTATGAACAAAAATTGATATATCTTTTTTCTTGCAGGTAGCTTGATGCTGAGGTTCCTCCCTGCAGGGAGGACTGTGTTGTTTTTTTTGTTTCTGTTTTCTTTGGCTAGAACTGTTTTGTTTTCGGTTTGGGTATTTTATGGGGTATTTGAAGTTTGATTTTTCTTTTTACGTCGAAATTGGGGTCTGTCTGATGTTGTTGAGGGTGTTTTGAGAAGAGAAGAGTTCGTCTAAGTTCGAGGGTTTTCATGGGTAGATCGAATGGGTTTTCTTCTTTTTTTGTTAGAGAGCCGAAAGAGATTGAAGGGGAAATGGCTAGGGATTTTAAAGGGCTTTAATTAGGGGGATTTAGGTGACTGTATGGTGGCTGTAGGTGGGTTGAAAGGGAGCTAGTCAGGGGGCTGGTCAAGAGGCTGATAGGAGGCTGGTTGGGAGGCTGACAAGGACGACAGTGACGCCGTACCAACCCCTGGTTTCTGTCTCATTTCCTTTTTTTTTTTAATTTAATTTAATTTTTAATTTAAATTTTTTAATTTTTTAATTATTATATATTTTAAATATTTATTATTTATTATTATTAATATATTTAAAATGGAAACAGTAGACCCGAACAAAATCGGTGTCTACAAACGTCCAAAGTTATGACAATTCTGTTTATGCTAAAAAGATAACTAAACCCATTCAACTTTTTTATTGCAACTAAAGTAAAGAATAAAAAGAAACTACAGACAGCTGTGCCATTAAGAAGTTCTAAAACTAATCAGGATAGATCTGAGCATAAAAAAATGATTAGATTTTATGATCATTAAATATGAGTATACTTTCCATATCAATTAAATACCACTAAATTAGTCTAGAGTTTGAAAAATATGATGATAAAATCACATATACAAATATTTTGAATGAGATCAAATGATTAATGAGAAACTATCATGAGTTTTCAAGAAGTTTAATCTAGATCATAGTGAGTTGGAATGTCCAATTAAAGAGTAAAAAATGAAAAGATTTATATATCAATCAGAATGAATTATCAATGGCTCAACTGTCTTCTTTGCCAAGCAATGAAAAGAAAATCATTAAATCTTCAAGCAATATAGTTAAATAATGATGTATGTAACTCAAGTGATAATCTTTTGATGAGAAAATATCAAGCTGTTTAATACTTTTAAATGCATAATATTATGAAAGGATGAAAGGAAATGCAACTAAGAACTTTGTTGATATAGTGATTTCACGAGAGAGCATTAAAAATGTCATTAAAAATGATAAGCTTAAAATAAGAAAACCTTCTAAAAGAGCAAATAAGAAAAAAAAAAGAGGCTCAGGTTGGGAATCTTGAAAGACAGTAATTCATAAGTTATTCTCAACCAATCTATCCCACATACCATCACACAGTAAGTCATACCTCTGCCTATCAACCGATTACATGACTTTCTTATCCATTTTCACCATGATCACTAGCTCACTCAGTCGGTGCAACAAGTAGTGCTTGAGAGCCTCGAACTTGGAAAAAACCTACATTTGACCCTATCCCTATAAGTTACACCGAGCTATACCAAGAACTCTACAAGAATCACCTCATTGCTCCTGTCTCTGCTAAACAGCTTGAACCCTTTTACCCTAAATGGTATGATTCCAATACTCATTGTGATTATCATTATGAAATAACAGGACACTCTATTGAGAATTATGTGCGTTTTCAGCATAAGGTGCAAAGTCTAATCAATGAGGGATAGATAAGCTTTGATACTAGTGAAAGTTCAGTACCCAATGTCAACGAAAATCTTTTGCCCAATCATACAGTCAATGCTTTGGATACAGGTGAAAAACATGTGAAAAAAAAGTAAAAGAGCTTAAGATGCCATTTAACCAGTTATATGAAATCTTATGTAAAGCTGAGAGATACACTAGTAGCTCCATGCATTTATATGAGAAGATGTATCCCAAATCAAATATGTAAATATCACAACGAGGCTCCAAGACACTCAATTGACATTTGCAAGTAATTCCATGATAAAGTTAAAAAGCTGATTGACTCTTACCAAATAGAGTTCTATAAAGAATCAAGAGCCTAAAAAAACATTGAGGGTCACTATGACAAATAAATGGGTGTCGAAACCTATCACCAAATGTTGTAAGAAAAAGCCACAATCAGCTAAGAATAAATTTGTTCCTAAACCAGTAGCTTTCAGAATCCCATGTTCATTTTCCCATAAAGATGAAAAAGTAATGCCTTAAAGATATGAGTGTGAAGTAATGACTCAAAAGTAACAAAAAGGTATATCGAAAGTTGAAACTGCCAATATAACAGATGTAGGAGGCATAACTAAAAGTGAAAGATGTTATACTCAAGCAACTTAGGAAAAAGAAAAAGAGAAGCAAACTAAACCAAAGATTCCAGAGAAAGACACCCCGAGGTCTATGCTTGAAAAAAAAGCTGTGAGTTTTTAAAACTAGTAAAACATAGTGAATACTCTATGGTGGAGCAACTAAATAAGATGCTAGCCAAGGCTTATGTGACCCATAATGTATCTATGAAGTATGTGAATCACTTGGTAAGGAATCTAGTAGTATCACATCACATCTCTTTTAATAATGATGAAATTTCACTTAATGGTAAATAAAACACCATGGCATTACACATCACTGTTAAATGTAAAAGCCACATAGTAACGAAGGTCCTCATTGATAACGGGTCAACTATTAATGTTATACCTGTGTCCACTTTGGCTAAGCTGCCCTTTGATATGTCCCATATTCAAGACAATCAGATGGTGGTCCAAGCATTTGATGAAACTGGATGACAAGTCTTGAAAAATGTTGAGTTTCTCATACAAATTGGGCCGTGTGTCTTCAACATAAAATTTCAAGTCATGGATATATCCCCATCATATAGTTGTTTATTAGGAAGAGCATGAATCCATAAAACAGGTGCCGTCCCCTCTTCACTATATCAAAAGATCAAATTCAATGTAAAAAGACAATTGGTGATTGTGGCTAGATAAAAAGATCTATTGGTAACTTAACTTATAAATGCCCCATATGTGAAAGCAACAGAAGATTCATTAGAATGTTCTTATAGATCTTTTAAACCTGTTAATGTAGTTGGTGAAAGACTCAAGTTCAACCACATTGTGATCAATTAGATTATTAACAAAGGTTACAGTGTTAGGTTTGGTTTAAACAAAAACCTTCAAGGGATAAGAGAGCATTCTAAGATATAGGATTACAGTTGTAGATCAAAGTTAGGTTATAAGACAAAAAAAATGTAAAACAACAACAAAAATGTAAAGAAAAAATCGATGATCTTTTCTCATTTGAGTAAAACTTTCATTCCTGGAAGATAAATACACCAAGGAGCTGAAGAGAACATAAAAGAAAAACCAAAATGAAAAAAAGCTTTTGCCAAGCTGTCCATTTATATGAGGGATAATGAAAGTCAAAACGAGAAAGTTTTGGTCTACCCCTGCCCACTTGGATATGAATTGCAGAATTGAAGGGTCATCCAGATGTCTATTATTTTTTATTTTTCTTATGTTTAAGTCTTTTATTTTTCATTATGTCAATAAAAGTAGAAGCATGCATTTTGTTCATTTCTTCCATTCCATTCATTATATGGTGGATCAAAGTTTCTTGCCAATATTTCCTATTTCATTAACTTTCAGGATCCCAAATGAATGCGAAGGTAATCATGACAATGATCCAAAGTATAACTTTAAAAATTTAATCAATACCAATGAACTTAATACTAAAAAAAATTCTAAGAAATACAATCTCCAAATTTAATGAGGCTAATTGAACAATAAGATAAATCCATTAATCCTCATTAAAAAGTTGTTGAATTGATCAATTTGTGTGATGCCGAAAACAAGAAAAAAGTCAAAATTGATATTTCACTCTCAGCGATTGATTGACAGCGATTAAAAGATTTGTTCCGATAGTTTGTGAATGTAATTGCTTGCTCCTACCAAGATATGCTTGGACTCAACATTGAAAATAATGAAGCATAGGCTACCATTGAAGCTAAAATGCAATTCGATATAGCAAAGCTAAGAAGAATAAAATCAGTTATGCTATTGAAAATCAAAGAGAAAGTTAAAAAGTAATTTCATGCAAACTTTTTGCAAGTGACTAAATATCCTGAATGAGTAGCTAATATAGTATTTATCCCCAAAAAAGATATTTAAAAAAAGTACGAATATATAAAAACTATCGAGATCTAAATAGAGTTACTCTAAAGGATAATTTTTCTGTCTCACATAAATACAATGGTGAATAATACAACCCGACATTCAGTGTTTTCTTTTATGGATGAATTTTTCGATTACAATCAAATAAAAATAACCTGAGATGATATGAAAAAAACCATATTTATTATTATGTGAAAAATATTTTGCTACAAGGTCATGCTCTTTAGGCTAAAGAATATTGGGGCCACTTATCAAATAACTATGGTGACCCTCTTTTATGATATGATGTATAAAGAGATTGAAGTATATGTCGATAACATGATTACTAAATTTTTAAAAAGAGAGGATCATGTAGTCAATCTTAGAAAATTATTTAAAAGATTAAAAAAATTTTAACTCAAACTAAATCCAGCTAAATATACATTCGAAGCCAGATCAAATAAATTACTGAGATTTATAATCAGTGAAAGAGAAATAAAAGTTGATCCGAATAAAATTTAAACAATTCAGCATTTATCCCCCCCCAAGCACACAAAAAAAGGTTTGAGGCTTCTTAAACAAATTAAACTATATTTTTTTATTCATTTTTTAACTCACTCTTAAATGTGACCCCATTTTCAAACTCTTTCGAAAGAATAATCTTGAGGAGTGGAATGAACAATGTCCAAAAGCTTTCGATAAGATTAAATAATACTTATCAAATCCTCTAATATTAATATCCCATGTTTTGGAAAAATCATTGATTCTATATATAGTGGTACATGAGAGATCAATGAGATATGTGTTAGGCTAACAAGATGAAATCGATAAGAAAGAGAAAGCTATTTATTACATGAGCAAAAAATTCACAGAATATAATTCTAAGTATTCATCACTAGAGAAAATATGTTATGCTTTAGCTTGGACAACTAAAAGACTCAAGCAATATATGCTTTACTATATAGGTAAATTGGATTCTATAAAATACGTCTTCAAGAAGCCATCATTATCAAGAATAATCGCAAGATGACAAGTGATATTTTCATGATACGACAATGTATGTGAGCTAAAAAGCAATCAAAAGAAATATTATTGCTAAATTTTTAACAGATAGAGCTATTGATGATTACAAACCTATGAAGCTGAATTTTTCAAATGATGAATTAATGGCCATCTCAAGGATAAAAGAAGATAACAGCAAGGAAAAGATATGGAGAATGTATTTCGATGGGACCGCCAATGCTATGAGGCATGGGATCAATGCAATCTTAATATCTCCAATAAAGCATTACTATCCTGTTACAACAAGATTGAACTTCAATTGCACCAATAATGTAATTGAATATAAGGCTTATGTTATGGGCCAACATGTTGCTTTGGATAAAAAAATTAAAATGTTAAAAATGTTCGAAGATTCAACTCTAGTCATTTATCAATTAAAAGATGAATGGAAAACAAGGTATTCAAAACTCATCCTTTATCACAAATACATCTTAAAGTTATGTAAACAATTCAAGGCAATTCAATTTGAACACTTGCCCCGTGAAGAAAATCAAATTACAAATGCCTTGACTACCTTAGCTATAATGGTACAAAATGGTGATACTATTAAAATTCAGCCTATCAAACTAAATATCAAAGATATGCCAGTACATTGTGCCAAGCTTAAAAGAGGAAAAAGATGCCCACTCTTGATATCATGATATTATGCGATATTAAAAGAATCAACAGTATCCAAATCGAGCAACAAAAAGTGATAAAATAATTTTAAGAAAGTTGAATATTATATTCTTTTTAGATGAACAAATTTTGTACAAAAAAGACAAAGATCAAGTATTATTACGTTATGTATGTGCTTCTGAGGCCAAAAAGATTAATGAGGAAGTTCACAATAATGTATGTGAAGCATATGCAAATAGGCATATGATGACAAAACAAGTTATGCAAACTGAATATTACTGGTTGACAATGAAAAAAGATTGCATTAATTATGCTAGAAAATGTCACAAATACCAAATTTATGCTGACAAGATTCATACTCCACCCAATGCTTTACATGTCATAGCATCACCTTGACCATTTTCTATGTAGGAAATGGATTTCATTAGTCTTATCACACCAAAAGCCTCAAATGAGAATAAATTCATTTTTTTTATGATTGATTACTTCACTAAATAGGTTGAAATCACCTCTATCACAACTGTGATTAGATCAGTGGTCTATAAATTCATCAAAAGAGAAATAATTTGTAAATACGAACTCTCAAAAAAATCATCTTAGACAATGCAAAGAATCTAAATAGCAAGATGATGCAAGAAATATGTATTTAATTCAAAATCAAACATCACAATTCAGCTCCATATCGCTCAAAAATGAATGAGACAGTGAAAGCTGTAAATAAGAACATCAAAAAGATTCTGAAAAAGATAACAAAAACATACAAAAACTGACATGAGAAATTATCTTTTGCCCTACAAACGTATCAAACTTCTATGCGCACTTCTATTGAGGCAACTCTCTTTTTCTTGGTTTATAAGATGAAAGCTGTATTGTGAATAGAAATAGATATCTTATCCCTAAGAGTTTTAAGAAAAGTAAGATTAAAAGAAGTTAAATGAGTCCGAAAGCGCTATAAACAATTAAACTTTATTGAAGAAAAAAAATTAACATTACTCTATCATGGCCAATTGTACCAAAAAAAATGATGAAAGCTTATGACAAGAAGGTCAAACTACGTCAATTCTGAAAAAAAAAAACTACTATTGAAAAAAATCCTTCCAAGTCAATATGATGATAGACGAAAATAAACTCTAAATTATGAAAAATCATATATGGTTAAAAAAAGCTCTTTCAAGAGAAGCCTTAATCTTGTCAAAAATAAAGGAGATGAACTTCCTAACGCTGTTAATTTTGATGCAATGAAAAAGTATTTTGCTTGATTCTAAAAAAAAAAAAGTTTAAATTGAAAACTCAAAAGAGCAACTTGAACAAAAAAAAAGTTCGAGTTGAAAATCGGAAGGATGACTTGAACAAAAAAAAATTCAAGTTGAAAATTCAAAAAGGCGACTTGGATTCAAATAAAAAAGTTCAAGTTGAAAACCTTGAAAGGCAGCATGAATTAAATGAAAACAAACTCAAGTGAATAGAATATGCCATCACTTAAAAGGTATACTAAGGACAATGAATTTCAAAAAGTTTTGAAGTATCGACGCATCGTATTTTAATTGAGTTTTTGAAAAAAATTCAAGATTTGTTGTCATGATTATCTAATCATTTGTCTTGAGGCATTGCTACCCTAAATAGCCGCTCTTGTACATTTTTTTTATTTTTATACCATCATTTGTAATTTATTGCTTATCCAAATAAATAAAAGCCATCTTATTGTTATCTCTTAGTTCTATACATTTCCAATATATATTTGTCTTTTCTCTTTATGCCTTGCCATGAATGAAAGAATAACATAATTTGCATCCCACACTTTCAAATTGAAATAATGATTAATAATTAAACAAAATCATAAGAAGTGTGTGTTACTTTGAAAGATCAAAGAAGACAAGAACTGAAGATGAACTCCTCCAAAAATTGAACAAAATAGCTTCTGTAGCCTTTCTAGGGATAAAGATAAATATTCATGCTAATGAAAAACAATTTCGTTGTCAAAAGTGTGCAGAAATGAGAATGTAAAAGCCCTAGTACCATAATTAATGTTTCATTTACATCCTAAATAGCGCATGCATTTACATCATTCACTTGATATTGACTCAATCCAAATCATTTCTCATGAGTCGTGATTTCATCCTGATCATTTTTTATCTCAACTTGTCTTGATTACTTCATTTGAACTCATGATTTCATCCAGATCATTTGATCTTGGCTCAGTCCAGATCATTTTTTATGATTCATGATTCATCTCGTTCATTTCCGACCTCGACTCGATCCTGATTACTTCATTTTTTGACTCATGATTTTGTTTCGATCATTTTCGATCTCAACTTGATCTTGATTCATGGTTTCGTCCCGATCTTAACTCGTGATTTCGTCCCGATCATTTAATCTTGGCTTAATCCAAATCACTTATCATGATTCATGGTTTCATCCTTATCATTTTTTACCTCGACTCGATCCTGGACACTTTATTTTGACTCGTGATTTCCTCTCGATCATTTGATCTTAGCTCAATCTAGATCATTTCTTATGATACATGATTTTATCCCGATCATTTTCAACCTCGACTCGATCTTGGTTGCTCTATTTTTTAACTCGTAATTTCGTCCTGATCATTTTTGACCTCGACTCGATCCAATCGCTTCATTTTGACTCATGATTTCGTTCTGATCACTTGATCTTAACTTAATTCAGATAATTTCTCATGATTCGTGATTTCATCTCAATCATTTTCGACTTTCATTCAATCTTGATCGCTTTATTTTGACTCTTGATTTCATCCGATCACTTGATCTTAACTCAATCCAAATCATTTCTCATTATTCGTGATTTCGTCCAGATCATTTTCAACCTCAACTTGATCCTAATCGCTTTATTTTAACTCGTGATTTCATTTTAATCGCTTGATCTTGACTCGATTCAGATCATTTCATATAATTTATGATTTTATCTTCGATTATTTTCGCTCTCAACTCAGTCTTTGTTGCTTCATTTTGACTTATGATTTTATTCCGATCATCTGATATTCGCTTAGTCCAAATCATTTTTCAAATTCATGGATCATTTTTTATTTGACTCGAATGAAATAAGTGTCTAAATCTTTACAACATCCCTATCTAACAAAAATGTACAAATAAGGACAACTGTAAATGCCCATTTATATTCGGACCTAATCAAACTAATTCCTTATATATTTTTGTTATTATAGTATATATTATATGGTACCATTATTAATGTCACTATTATTATTATTATTACTATATGATTAATATATTATTATTATTATTATTATTATTCCCATTCTTTTTCTTTCTTTCCTTATTTCCTTTTTTGTTCCAATTTGCACATGAACAGAAAAAAAGAATCAGGACCAAAATCCTTCAATCAATGTTAATACAAAATTGTATCAATGTGATTGATTAAAATTTTGAACCAAAAATCACACTAAACAAAATACAATCTCAAGATTCAAGCCTGAAATTGATTTTATCCGTTTGTTAAAATTGATCTTAAAACTACCTATAAATTCAATCGACTTTAAAAAAGGTGAACATACAAAAAAATTGTTAGAGAAAAAAGTTTAAGAAATTTTGGGCAAAAACGAATCTAAGAGCTAAATTTAGAGATTTTGATTACAATCTGAAATTATGGGTTTGATTTTAAGTTTCTGGATTAAAATTAAGGTTTGGGACAATTCTGGAAGTAATTAAGACAAAAATTGAAAGAAATCTAAAAAAATTTGAAGAAATCTAGATTTTTCTAAATATTTTTACGTTCGGATGAATTTTTTAATAAAATTTTCGATGATTAATTGAATTTTTCAACCACATTCCCTCCAATTTTTTAAAAACCGATAAAATTTTTAATTTTTGATTGAATTTTCAAATGATATCTTAAAAAATCGATAAGATTTTTTATTTTCAATTGAATTTGCTAATGGGTTCCTAAAAGATTTTTAAAGAAAAAATAGAGAAAATTGAAGGTAGAGTGAGAAAACAGAGAAAAAAATTAAAAATTACCTTTTATATTGACCAAAAACATCTTTTTGAATACTCAAGATCCGCGCGTTAACCCAATAACCCACATGTTGACCCGCATTCCAACCAAACCCAATTGTAT
This sequence comes from Durio zibethinus, assembly GCF_002303985.1. Next base: position 16,805,380 of record NW_019167849.1, on the reverse strand, counting down.
GTTTTCTTTTTTCAATTTTAATTTTAATTTTAATTTTTAATTTAATTTTATTTTTAACCCATTTTATTTTTATTTTATTTTAAAAAAAAGTTATTTCTGTCATTTTTGTTTCTGAAAGTAAAAAAGGAAAGAAAAATGATTTAATACAAAAAAGCTTTTCTAATAAAATTTTCAAAAAATTTATAAAATCCTTTCAATAAAAATAAAAAAGGCAAAAAAATCTTTTTCAAACAAAAATCCTTACAAAATAAATTTATGAAATCCACTAAACTACTGAAAAATTTTATAAATTAATTTTCAAAGAAAAAAATTATCTTCTAAACTATTGAATGATTGCTTCATATTAAGTCTTATCAAACTATTGAAAGATTTTACTAAATAAAATACTTTAATAAATCCGACAACGAAACTTTTTTAGAATAAAACACTAGTCTCTATGAATACTCCTGAGAAAAAAATATTATCTTAAATTACTACCAAATTATTGAGACAATTTCAATATATATTTTCAATATGAAATTATTTGGTAAATCATAAAATGATCAACGCTTGGATAATTTAAAATCAAACTGATACCATCCCTTGAATGAACGTAGTAAGAATGCTACAACATTCTCCATGCTAACCGACTATTTTCACATATCAAAATATGTTGCAAATGACCAATCACACATAAACAAAAAAAATTAGTGGTAACTCCTTTCATTTATGTCTAACAATAGATCCACAAATCTATATATTATGAC
>NW_019167849.1:16695823-16803634 GCF_002303985.1 Durio zibethinus | reverse complement strand
TCTACAAACGACTTTTAGCCTGTAGAGTTAATGAAAATTTTACGTCCCTTGATTTGTGAGATTGAACTCCAGCAACTCATTAAAATCGAATCACCATCATTTTATCATTACAGATTATTTAAAAGAAATGTGAGAAATATTATTAAGAAAATAAAACAGTCATTTTATCATTACAGAATATTTAAAAGAAATGTGAGAAATATTATTAAAAAAATAAAACAGTCATTTTATCATTATAGAATATTTAAAAGAGAAACGGACCCACAAACAGCTTGGAGATGCGGGGTATCGATCCCCGTACCTCTCGCATGCTAAGCGAGCGCTCTACCATCTGAGCTACATCCCCTTGATTTGTCGTTTCTAATTTAGAATATTATCAATGATTCGACACATGGATCACTCAGTTCGAGGAATCCGAGAATGGGCATCTAACTCCGAAGTTGTCTCGGGTGTAATATTTGGAGTTTTCTTGAATTTTGGTTGCACCTGCTTTCTTCAATGTTCTTGCTCTAGAGAGTTTTAATACTTTCTCTTGTAAACATTTATATGTGTTTGAAGTTAATTGGATCGATTTTTATAATATATTATATTATTATATTATTATTATATTATTATCATCATCATTGTTATTATTATTTTTATTATTATTTTTTATTTTCTTTCGTTTTCTTCTTAATTCATGATTGAACAAGAAAATTAAAATTTTCGATCAACTGAATTCGAGAAGTCCAATTTGCATGTTCAATCAGAATAAAGTTCAAGGATTTTTTCAAACAAATCAACAAAAACTTAGCCTAAAATCATGTTCGGGCAGAATCCAATTTTAGGATTCAAGCTTAAATTGGTTCTGTCCGATCCATAAAATTTCTACTAAATATTGCTTATAAATTGGACAATGTTCAATGGAAGAGGACACAGTTGATTTTTGGAAGGAAGGTTGATTTTTAGGAAAAAGAGGTTGGTAGTTTAAATTTCTGGAATTTTTTTGGGTGTCCAGTTTCTAGGATTTTGGTGTTTGAAGTTTAGGATTCGAGATTTTGGGAAAAGTTTGGATTTGGATTTCTGTTCTTGAGTGTGGATATTGAGATTCTGGGTTTCTGAATCAAAGTTGAGATTTCTAAAAAAATTTGAGATTTTTTAAAAATTTCTAGAAAATCTGGGTTTTTAGGATGAATATTTGAGTTTTTTTATGAGTTTTTTTGCTGAAGTTTGAATTTTTGGTGGGATTTCGACGATTTTTTCAAAAACTGGTGAAATTTTTCAATTTTTGGTTAAATGTTCTTGATTATTTCTAGAGAAAAATCAGAGCATTTTCAGCTAGAAAGAGAGAGATAAGGGGGCTTATGAAAGAAAAATGCAGAAGCATCCTAAAATGACACCATTTTGGAGAACCCAGATTTACGTGTAACCTGAGTAGGATCCGCACGCCACTTGTGGTTTGCCTGACCAGATCGTAAATTTTTTATTTTTATTTTTATTTTTTTTTTTATTTTTTATTTTTATATAATCAGTTTTTTAATGTTATTTTCAGTTTTTTTATTTTATTCATTTTATTTTACTGATTTTAATTATCTATTTATTTTTATCTATTTAGGAACTTAATAGTTATTAAATATTTTTTCAAAAATTCTTTCCAAAAATAGTAAAAAAATAATAAAAATAATAAAAACAAATAAAACAATCTTTTCAAATAAATTCATTAATCCCGCCAAATTATTTGGGAGTTTTTCATGGATTTAAATTTTATGAAATTTATCAAACTATTGAAAAATTTCATAAATCAGTTTTCAAAAAAATAATTTTTTATTCTCTAAAGTATTGGAGAATTGCTTCTTAAATTAAGTCTTACCAAACTATTGAGAGATTTAATGAATTTTCTTAAGAAAAATAAAATTTTATAAATATCTTTCAAATAAAATTTCATCAAACTATTGAGAGGTCTGCCTTAAAGTAAATATTATCAAACTATTGAAAGAATTTACTAATTTTTCTTGAATAAAATACATTAATAAATTCGATAACGGAATCTCTTCAAAGTGGGACATTAGTCCTTATGAATATTTTTAAGGTGAGAGAATTATTTTAAATTGCTACCAAACTATTAGGATAATTTTAAGACTAATTTTCAATATTAAATATTTCGATAAATTACTAACATGATCAAGGCTTATATAATCTAAAATCAGACTGGTACCATCCTCTAAATGGGAGTTATGAAGGTGCTATAACCTTCTTCACATGTAACCATACTTTCGAACTTAAAATCTGATTTCGTGGATCAGAATCTACTATTTAAAGATACCTAAGTTAATTTTGGGACTCTTTTTTAAATATAACAGATTTGATCAGTTGACCAATCATACATAAACAAAAAAGATTGGTGACAACTCTTAAAAATCATGTCTAGCAATAGATCCATGGATCTATATGTTATGACAGTTTGGCAACTTCACCGAAAAAAATCGAGAGTTAAGCAAGTAAATGATTTCTCATTATACAAGCCTTGCTTAATAAATTTGAGATATTTTATTTCTTTCCTATTTCTTTCTTTCCATTGCTTATATTTTGTTTAGTTATTCATTTATATATATTTGTCATTCACTTGCATGTGCATAACAGAAACTCTCCACCCAAGCTCTACCCTTAGGAGGGAGTGAAGTATCTATGCCTTCGTGAGATTTTATGTCTACATTTGGGCCTGCGAAACACTCCCATGCAAATTAAACCCTTTTCACTTATAGCTTATAATGGACGAGGATCGGGATGCCTTATTAGTTTGTAATGGACAATAATGTAAAAAATAATTTGGGAACCTTTTAGAAGTAATCCAAACCACATATAGTTAACTTTAAGAGCACAAGTAGAAACATACCTTCCCTTATGTTAGAAAACACTAAATAGGACACATGATTGGATGTTTATTTTACTTGTAAGCTTTTTGTATCATGTATGTTGGTTTTTGTATATTATTTTTTACTAACACTTTTTTTTTATCATGCATTCACATCATTAGATTTATCATAAGGAATATTTGCCACAAAATAATTTTAACAAGGAAAAATCTTAATTACATTCATGGAAAGCCTAGCAAAGTCCTATATTGGTCTAAAAAGGGAGTCTGAAGAATTGAAGCTTACAAACAAAAAGCTAAACAAAGAAGTCCAAACACTGGAACAAGAAAAATGATGGATGGAAGAATTTGTGCATTGACCTTAATGCAACACGGTCATCCACTAATCGAGAATTGGCCCAACTTTTGCAAGAAAACAAACAATTGTAAGTAAAACTATAAGAAAGGTTCTAAGTCTTTTTTTTCAAAAAAAAAAAAAGAAATAATTCTCACATATTTATGATTTAACCTTAATTTTGATTAGCTTGATTTATTGGCTTTGCTTCTAAAATGCTATATATTCACAACATTTAATAATAAATTATCTGACCTGCACAATGAGAATCCATATAAGCATGTTGAAAGCAATGATTAAAGTAAAAAATGATCCAACTAACTACTTGAACCTAGATGTTAAGATTGATCCTAGAATTTAATGTTAAGTTGACAAATGTTACCTTTATATTTTCAACAATATGCAACACCTAACCATGATATTATGTTTTAAAAAATTTATTTTTAAGTATTGACATCTCAAAATTTTTTTAAAAAGGGAACATAGAACATTAATAAAAATATTTTAATCCTTTATAAAAAAGAAGTTTCTAACTTGTAAATAATTAAACAACCAAGCAATTATTAGCAACATAAGGTTTATTATATCTAAATCAATAATAAAAAAAAAAACTATTTACAACCCAAAATGTATCCTACTTCTGATACGAGCATTCATTTTGAAAAATATGCTCATATTAAGGAAGGATTTCTTCTTTGGATCCTTAAAATGAAACATTAAAATAAAATTAGTAATGCAAATGCTATAATCCAACATGTATAGTATAAAAACACTTTATCAATCACTCCATATTGAAAATAAAAACTTTCATGACCAAATGTATAACTATAATTGCTTCATTCCATATGTCATACTATATAGATCTGTAGACCTATCGTTAAATACAAATTAAAAAAGTCGCCATAAATATATAATTAAGGTATGATTAGTCACCTAGATGAATCTATCATTTTAAGAAAATCCTAAACTTGGCAAGAGTTTTAAAAGAATAGACTCTGGTCTATGTGTCAAAATAGGGTTTGGGAGCTCAGTTACGTATAAGGAAGGTTATTGCACCCCCACATGTCAATCCAAAAGATAATACCATTTTATTTTAAAATCCTAAGGTCAATGGTATAATGGTCTTTTATTAAGTTTTAATATTTAAATATAAAAAATAATTCTTAAGATTTTTTCATCAATCTAGTAACATTCTTAAAAATACTTTCTCATTTCAGGAGTATTCAAGAATCCCATTTGTTTTCTTGAAAAGCATTGTTGTTGAAAAAATTTAATCATTTATTTTTTTGTTAAATTTTTGTTTTATTGAAAATATATATAATTTTTTCATTGTTTGGGTTAAAATTAAAAATATTTTCTTACCTAGAAATCTATTAGATAATTATCCATTTACGATTACTAAAGATTTTATCCTCAAAATTTATTTTTTTGTTTTACAAGTTTCATTTCTAAATTTCCCATTATTTGGGCCTAATTTAGAAATATCTTTCAAGTTTCATTTTTAAACTTTTCACAATTTGAGCCAACTTTAGAAATATTTTCTTAAAATTTAGTCTTCATTTATTCATCATTTATCTTTTAAAAAGAAAAATAACATGAAAATTATTTTTTGAACTCTTACTTAAATCCTTCCATGATTTAAGTTGAATTTAAAAAAAAAAACTTTTCACCTAGAATTCTTTAAAAAATTCAACCATTTGTGATTTTTCTTAATATTTCATTATTGGATAATCGTCGTATATTTTTACACCAATTTACAAGTTATATTTTTACTTTTTAGTTTGAGAAGGAATGTAATTACTTTTATTAAAATTTTATCTAAATTATTTTACAATTTAAGTTAAGTTTAGAGAAATTTCTTATCTAAAGATTTCTTAAAAAATTTATCATTTGAAATTTTTAAGAATTTCATTATTGGATAATTATTAATTCATTCCCAAAATTTTATTAAATTTATTTTTTTAGAATTGAAAATAAATATTAATTATTATTATTAAAATTTTATCTAAAATTTTCCTTTATTTAGGTCAAATTTAGAAAAATTCTCACCTAAATTTTTTTTAAAAATTTACCATTTATAATTTTTAAAATTTTATCATTAGATAATTATTATTTATTCTCAAAATTTTATTAAAATTTTTTTTATATTTTTTCATAATTATTTCTTCTAATTTTTCCTAAAATTTAATCATGCAAAAATATTTTTAAAAAATGAATAAAGAAAATAATAACATAAAACAAAAATAAATAAATAAACTATAAAACATACAACAAATACCAAAATAAAAGAATCAGCTTGGCTTGGCTATGGTGTTGGCTCGGTTGTAGGAGCAGGTGGACGGTTGGAACAGCTTTAACATCAGTTCGGCTTAGCTAAAACAAGATAGCTGAGAAACTGATCAAAAAAATGGGTTACGACTAGGTAGGATCTCCAAGTGGTAAAATGCGTAGATCTTGAAAGTTTTAAAACCCTAAACGATGTCGTTTTAAATCTGAATATATAAAGCCCAAATTTTCTATTTTTTTTCAGATTTCCCTTGCCTTCGCTCTCTTTCCTCTTTTCCTTTTCTTTGCCTCTATCTCTAAAACTGAATGAACACCAATTGATTACCTATCGAATTTTGGAAAAACATGTTGAAAACTAAAAAACTTTACCAGAATGTCATTGAAAAATTCATAAACTATTGAAAAATTCACTAAAATTTAAAAATTTCTAAAAAAAATTTTTCAAAATTTCAAAAAAATTTGCCTTAAACATTGAATTGAACTTTTGCTTTCTTAATCCAGCAAACACTTTCAGATACCAAATACACCTCTCCCAATTTTGAAATTTCTAAAAAAAAAAAAACTTTTTGCCAAAAAAATTTCCTAAACATTTTTTGTTACTATTATGTGCTTTTTGATTGCTATTTTTTTTTTTTTTTGCCATCTTTGTCTGCTAATTGTCTGCATGTGATCCTTGTGTTTTCTGTGTATTGATTTTGTCTTTTTGTATATGAGAATCTAAGTCCAAATAATGTTTCAAATAAGATTAAACTCTTCGAGGAGTCTATCTTATAATTGGATTGAGATTGATTTTTATCTTTTTAAAAAACCTTTTATTCAATTTTCCAAAAAATTTTAGGCATTATTGCCTACAAATCATAATTCAATTTTAATTCCATCACCAATCAATCCTTCTCCAACCAAAATTTTGCCAATTACAAATTCCCCCCCACCTTTTTTTAAAAAAATTAACCATTAGATAATAAGATAAATTAACCCTAAAAATGATAAACAAAGATAAATAATTAGAAAAATATATTAAAACAGATAAAGAAAGAAAATAAATAAATAAGATAAATACACACATATACATAGATAAATGCAATAAAAATAAAACATCAAAAATATAATAATAATAATAATAATAATAATAATAATAATTATTATTATTATTATTATTATTATTATTATTATTATTATTATTATTATTTTTATTATTATTGGGCTAGGATTGATTTTGAGCTTGACCAATTTGAACCCAATTAGTTTAAACTCAATTGACTTGAACTCAAAATAAATAGGGTGTCTACACATATCCATCAAACAGAAAGCCCCTATTCTTTAAATTGTTCATGCAATAATTATAAATCTACCTTTTTGAAGGTTGCAATGGCATCATTCCATGCCATACAATCTTAACTCCATATATTTTTGTCTACAGGTTTCTTACCTGTGCAACAAGTGTCCACTTTAGGACATAAAAGATATTTCTAGATTTGTTAATAATAATTTTGAAATTTCACAGACAAAGGATAAGCTCAAACACTTTTTATAAGAAATTTGTCCCTTTTAGGATAAGGACAAAATTATCTCATTTGTTTTTATTAGAGTAAAGTTTACATTCAGAAGTGATTATTGTGGGAGATAATAGGGTAGATACAATCAGCTGATTAGAGAAAAAAGGCATCCAAACTGTCAAATTATTAATGGAAATAAAAGAAAAGCATATGCTAGTAACCATACGCATGCACACATGTTGGCATGAACATGTCTTATAAATCATTATGACTTTTAAACTCATTCTCAAATTATGTATTTAAATAAAAACATTATAACTTATATAATTTTATCTTTACATTTTTATCGGTGTGAACTGTCCATTTTAAGAAATAAAAAATTTAATAATTTTTTAATAATATTTTAAAGTTTCCATAAATAAAGGATATGATCAAAATATCAATGGTGATATACATGTTTGCCTTTTAGGATAAGAATATAATTACATCCATTTGTCTTTTTAAAGCGTAAATTAATCATTCATAGCCTTCTATCTCCTTCTTTCATTCATCTTTTGAGTTATTATTTATGAGAGCTTTTTTTTTTTTTTTATAAGTTTGAGGCATCTTAATAGGAGCACTAGGAAGAAACTTTTTTCATTGACTTAAAAATCGATGTGGATTCATTGATTTTCTTACAAAGCAATGATGTTTTATTTTTTTTGGTTAAATTGTCCCGAAAAATCAAAAGATTCACAACCACCCTTTTATTTCTATTTCCGTTAATAGAATCCTTGCAAATCGAATGCAATTTTTGGAAAAGTGAAACATTTCAAAATACTTTTTGACAATGATTTCTACATTTGTTTTGTAAGAGATATTGACGAAGCTGTGCCCATTTCTAGGTATGTACCTAACACCTCTTTTTGTTTATTTGATGGTCAATGTATTTTTTTAATATATAAAGAGTTTGTGTGTACTATCAAAATGAAAGGCTTGTTCTATTTGCTATATCATTTTCTTTCATTTTAATGTGCAATAGCAATAATTACTTAATATTTTGTATGTTTGCAAGTAGTTGTTATTGTTAACAATAAAGCCAAAAAAATAAAAATAAAAAAGATTCTAACCTATGGTGAACTCTTTCTTAATTATCTTCACTTGAGAACCTTTATTATAGATTTTTTTTCTGTCATTTTAATGATTATCTTTCGTTTAGACCATTTCAATTTCTAGATTTATCTTAAAATTTATAGCAAAATTGATAGCAACTCAAATTTCTATTAGACATTAATTTTTTCACACTAATGCAGATTTTCTTAAAAATATCAGTGCTAAAGCAAAAAAAAAAAAAAACTAATAAAATAGAAAAAATGATGTTTTTATTAATTCTTTTTTTTTTTTGCTTGTTATGGTAGATTTAGTGCTTCTTTTTTTTTTTTTATAATTTCAGGCAATATGTGAGTGCCACACAAAGGGACTGGCCAAAGCTGCTAGATATTGCGCAGTTTTCCTACAACTTGCAAAGGAATAAGGCAACGAACCAGAGCCCATTTGAGGTTGTGACAGGGCAACAACCACTAACACCTGGTTCGATTGCTGCAGGTTATACAGGGCCGAATCCAATAGCATACAAGTTTGCCAAGGCATGGCAGGAGCAAACTGACTTGGCCAGAGTTTGTCTACATAAGGCGACCAAGAGGTCGAAGAAGTGGGCAGACCAGCATAGGCGGGATGTGCAGTTCCAAGTTAGAGACTTGATGTTGGTAAAGCTGCATCCAATTGTGCTCCACAAGGGGCTACACAAAGGCCTAGTCCGGAGGTATGAGGGACCTTTTCGAGTAGTCAAAAGGGTAGTCAAAAGGGTAGGCAAGGTTGCCTACAAGCTGGATATGCCACCCAAGTCGAGGGTACACTCGGTGTTCCATGTGAGCATGCTCAAATCGTTTCATGAGGATGAGAGAGATCCAATACGGGCAGAGTCAAAGCGTGTGCCATTGGAAGCAAGAGCCTCATATGAGAAGGAGGTCCACAGCATCATAGCTAACCAGGAGGTGAGACGGAAGAACTATCAGCCAAGACATGAGTACTTGGTGCGCTGGAAGGAACTTCCAGACAGTGAGGCGAACTGGGAACCAGCAGAGGACTTATGACAGTTCGAAGACCAGATCAGACAGTACCATACAGAAGACACAACGAGGGTATCAGCAATCAGGTGGAGGAGAATTTCATGCCCTGGGCGGGCGCACCAGGCACATCAGGCGGACCAGTAGGCAAGCTAGAGGTTGAAGCCCATAGACCAGGCATGCTGGCGGGTATCTGTGCGCAAAGCCTAGCAAACGAGTTCAGAATGCCCGCCCGACTTGCAGGCCAGCCTGTGAGACCAAGGCCTGGCATACAAGCTGCCCGCACCACATCCAGAAGGGCCTAAGGTGCTGGACACGTAAGAGAAGCTTCTGGAAACAGGCAGGATCAGCTGGAGCATCCTGACAGATTTTGTTGACCCTAAAAATCAGGAGTTAGCATCCTGATTGATTGTAATCTGTATAATCCCATGATTTTAGCCTTTATTCTAGGGATATGCCATTAAGTTGTAGCTGGAGCCTCAACTATAAATAGAGGGCTGCTCCACCCTCATTTGTACACCATCAAACACTTTTGTTTCAGTGAATACAAGAGCATTTCCATAATTCTATCTTCTTATCCTGTTTCTCTTTAACTTGCGTAATTAGCCCTTTTCATTGTTCTAGTACCCGCACGCTTGTGTTTTAGGCTGACTTAGGCATAAATGAGGAGATTTCAAGCCTAAGGCTGCACGAATTTCACCTTGTGAGGTACCTTTTGTAGGATAAAATCGTGAGGCTAGGGAGGCCAGAACGGACAATACCTCACAAGAGTGTGAACTGTGACAGGAAGGCTGATCTGAAACGCCGGAAGGGTGAATGCTCGGGTCCCAAAGTCGCGCGAGTTCGAAGCTTGAGTCTCGACTTGTGACAAGTTGGTATCAGAGCAAGTTCGATTCTACGTGTTTGTGTTATGTAGGTTAGATCGTGATTGAAGAGATGGCATCCCAAAGCGACGTTGCTAGCCAACAACCAGAGGCCCAAGAGCATGGCTGTGAAAGAGGCAAGAAAGCCAGTTCTAGAGATATCTGGTCTACCATGGACGGTAGGTTGGCTAAGGTGGAGGTGACCGTGGGCGACATGGGGGAAAAAGCTTGAGGAAGTAGAGACTCCATGGGGAAGGAGATCCAAAGTGAGCTAGAAGCTGCTCTCAACAAAGGCTTGGACGTGTTCACCAAAAAGAACCAGACCTTAGAGGCTGAAGTACGGACCTTGTGCGATGGCATGGAGGCCATGCGTCAGCGGATGGAGGAGCTTACTAGTGAGCTCGTTACTTGCAAGACTGCCATTAGGAATGGCATGTTTGCTGGAGTGTCCAGATCGAGATTGGATGTCCCCAAGCCTAAAAAGTTCATGGGGACTAGGGCGGCCAAGAATGGAGACCGAGACCGTTCAACCAAAGATGGCGAGAGGAAGCCATCAGCAGGCAAGTGGAAAGCAAAAGGGGACCGAGAGCCACTAGCATGCTACCTATGTGGAGGGAGCCACATAGCGCGTAATTACCCGCAGAAGGTAAACTGGCTGCTGTAAACAGGGAGTCTGATGAGAAGCCAAAGTCAGGGGTAGCAAAGCTTGGGTCATTGATGCTCAATGCTGTCCAGAGTAATGGGAGCCGCAAGCCAAAGGGCTTGATGTTTACGGATTTGATGGTTGCCAGTCAGAAGGTGAACGCACTGGTGGACACAAGTGCCTCACATCTTTTTATTTCAGGTGATGGAGCCCGGAAGGTCGGACTGAAGGTGCAAAAAGGGACTGGTACCATTAAGACGGTGAACTGCAAGGAAGTTCCAGCCATTGGAGTAGCATGGGGTGTGGAGTTACAACTTGGAGACTGGAAAGGCAAGGAGACCATAGAGGTAATACCCCTTGACGACTATGAGTTTGTGATTGGGTTAGATTTCCTTGTTCGAATTAACGCCCTCCTTGTTCCTTTTACCGATTGTGTTTACATCTTGGATGCACGGTGCCAATGCCTAGTACCATTGAGGAGAGGGTCTGGAGTTAGGTCGCAGGTGGTGTCAGCCATCCAATTTGCCAAGGCGATAAGCAACAAGAAGACACCTTCTTGGCAGCCCTGAAATATGATGAGCCAAAAGAGAAGGAGATCGAGTCACCCTTGGAGGTGCTAAAGGTGCTGAAGACCTTTAGTGATGTGATGCCCCGCAAAGCTGCCTAGCAAGCTACCACCTAAGAGTGAGGTGGACCACAAGATCGAGCTGGTGTCCGAGGCCAAGCCACCAGTCAGAGCCCTTTACTGAATGTCTCCACCAGAGTTAGAGGAGTTGAGGAAGCAGCTCAAGGAGTTAGTTGATGCTGGCTTTATCAGGCCATCGAAAGCACCCTATGGTGCACCGGTTCTATTCCAGCGCAAGCATGATGGGTCGTTGCGACTGTGCATAGACTACCGGGCTTTGAACAAGCTGACCATCAAGAACAAGTACCCCATCCCACTCATTGCGGACTTGTTCGATCAACTTGGGAGTGCAAGGTGGTTCACCAAGTTAGATTTGAGTGCCACAGCTGCTAGATATTGTGCAGTTTTCTTACAACTTGCAAATGAACGAGGCAATGAACCAGAGCCCATTTATTAAATTTATACATTTTGAGCATGTTAAGTCTACTGTTGGACTTTATGGAATGATGAATTCCTCTAAAAACATGTTGATCAATTTAGTTTGTTGCCCTAGATACCTTTTATACTATAGTTTTAGGCTTACCTTTCCCCAGGAGCTAAAAAATTTTGTTATTACATTCTCTAGATCTTATCATGGAGAATTCAATCTAAGTGCATTTTCATAATTTTTTTAATTTAGTGTTTTCTCAATTTAAATTTAAGATTTAGTGTGTTAACTTATAAAATCATTTGTAATCACCTTACTTTGTATTTGCAAGTTTAAATTGTGTAGAAACAAAAGACAAAGTTGAAAAATATGGATATGAGAAAATTATTTCTGATATTAAAAGTAAAAAGATTGAACTTAAAATGAAAAATAAAAAAGGTGAACAAACATTTTAGGATTATAATAACAGGTGCGTAAAACATTTACCATGAGATTTTAGCCAGTTACAATGAAATTCGAATTTATATTTTTTGGTTAATTTAGGTGTTAACAAGATTGATATGTTTTATGTTTGGGTTGAAAGGTTTTATTTTTTTTTCTTTTGCTTGAATTTGTTTATAATAGATTATATTTTTCTAGAGCTTTACTGCAGGTCTTGATTTAGCTTCAAGTTTAAGACTCTTTTATAAATAAAAATCATATTTTGGGTAAAAATTTTTTTTATCACTTTGATGATGCATAGGCTATGAAGAATTTGAATACAAATAATTCAACCTATTTTGCTTAACAAGATATTATATGAACTTTTTAATTGAGATTTATATCTTTTGTTTTTGGTTACTTATCAAAATTATTAGCGTTTCCTTAAATTATCATTTGAATATATTATTTGTGCTTTAAACTTTGAACTTAACTCTCTATATTTAATATCTTAATATTGCATTATGTAAATTCTTTTATATTTGATAATTATATTTTTAATATTGGATTATATAGATGTATATTTTAAATTTTTTTATTAATTCTGCAATAAAGCGCAAATTGATTTTTTAGTTTACTATAATTATGTATCATTCTAAGGAAGGCATACATACTTCACCAAGAATAAATAAATACATAAACAAAATGAACAATGAGTATCATATTAAACGACCCCGTATATTTGAAAAATGATGACACCAAAACTTAGCCATGGAAGATGATAGGAACAATAAAAAACTTGCAGTAAGAAAAGAAAAAACAAAAGGATTTTGTAGAGCATCAAATACTTTAATCCAAATTAATTACACTTGAGCAAATGAATAAAGCATTGACAGTATAAAGAGTATACATAGGCACAAACCTCTAACTTGATTTAAGTGATGCCGCCATAGTCATTGGATTAGAGAGATCCTTGTTTGGCTCAACTTCTTTAGAACATTCAATCTCGTTGCTCTATAAGAAAATTGATCATATCATCCTAATAAACATATCTTTCCAATTGCATCAAAGCATCCAAATCAATTAATCATATCTTCCTAATAAACATACATTTTTAATTTTTTTTTTTGTTGAATCAACTTTGGAACGTTTATTGGTATAGTATTACAAAACCCGTATCATTGGATGCTTAACAAACCGAGTCTTGCTACAATTCTATGTAAACAAAAACCATGAGTTATGTTATAAAAGTAATAAAATAATAAAAAATAGAAAAAAATCAAAGTAAAATCTTATTTAACCAAAATACATTATCAAAATAATAATAAAAAAAGCCATCATATTTAAAGTACCTTAAATTATTTTTGAAGTCTATCCCTGCACAAAACAAATATGAAAAAGTAGTAAAGTTTATATTCAATTGAAAAAATTAAAAATTCATACGATAAATGATAGCGTTTAGATAAAACAAAACAAATGAAAATAATGATTTTGTAATGAATTAAGAAAAAGAGTAAAAAAAATTGATATTATTGGAAAAAAATATGTAAGAAAATGTCTTTTTCAGATTATGTTTTTTTGGAAAAAGAATAAAAAATTAATATTTTTCAAATTAGAACAAAAGACAATCTTAGATCTCTCAATATTTTCCATAAATATTTTTGAAAAATTAGAAATAAAAATACCATATATGCTCCAACCTTCAAATGATTAGGAATGACCTTCAACAAAAAAAATTTGTTAAATCAACAACAAAATATTTCAGAAACAATAAAAATGAACGAATATCTCTTATTACTTTCTATTTATCATTCAATTCAAAAAATAAATAAAAAAAAAAGTCACCGACGACATACCGCAGCCTACAGTGGTGCCAAAAGAACTCAAAAATAGCTTAAGTTTTTTATAAAGAGAAGAGATTAACTAAGACGATAGAGAGAGAAAAAAAAAAAAAAAAACTTGAAACTTCTTTTCCCGTAACCTCTTCCTATACCTTTTTTTTTTTTTTTTCCCGTTATTTCACTATCCATTAAAAAACTTTAAAAAGAGAAATCAGTTGGTGCCACTCTAAATGAAAAAAAAGAAGAAGCTATTTTCATTTAAAAGAATAAAACCCCAAAAAGTATGAACCATCTCAAATAAAGAGTGATTCATCATTTATTGATTTTTTGTTATTTAATTATTAAAAAATCATCTCTAAAGCAAAAGTAAAAGATAAAAATCAATATCATAATTGATTTTGAATCAGTAACAAATAAAAACGTCACACCAATTATAGCATATTTGGTCCAAAGATTGTGGGCCCACTCCAGATTAAATCTATTTTTGTGGTACGGTCTACTTTTGATAGATGAACGACTTGATGGAGTGTTGATCATCAAGACATAATGGAGTTTTGTCGTCCTTTTCACTTATTTTTTTAATTTGGTCTATAAAGTTTTTATAACAAAAAAAACGCGATCTTTAATAAAAAAAAATCATACCTAATATTAATGGTTGAATAATAAACAAATAATATAAAATAAATCTTGCCTTGAAATCTTTAATAAAAAAAAATCATACCTAATAAACTTTTTAAATTATTATTTAATGAAATTTTTTATTCAGTCACGTGAATTGGTTTTTTCAAAGCATAAATATATGCAAAGCTTTTATAATTAAGAAAACAAAAAACCAAAAAGAGACAACCAAGAGTGGCATGTGGCGCAACGGTTCTAAACTCTTATTCTTTTTGATATATTTGTAAAATTTATCTTATGAACTAATTATTTTACTTTCTATCGGTTTAGAGGCAAATTATAGCAAAGGTTAAGTAGATTTTGAACTCTATGTACCATAAGCAACCAATGATTTGATACCAGAATTATTAGCAAAACGAAGCATACACAAAGCTATTGATATTTTGCCTCCTCAAGTGAGAGAGAGACTTTTTTCTTGCTTAAGAAAGAAAGGACTTGTCCTTCATGCTTCTGACACGACATTACCTTTAAGCAGTGGTTCCAGACGCGTCTTATTTTTTAGTAGAAGATTTAAATTTTCAGCATGTTAAAAAAATGATTTAGATGTAGTACGTATAGATATCCTTTTACATGCAGCTCCTATATATATAAATATATATATATTTTTACATGCCAAAAATGATTCACATCTATTTTGCTACATTATGAGAAAAGAAAAAAAAAAAAAAAAGCCAAAAGAGGTTTGTTACATGCAAGTGATGTAAAAGAATACCTATAGGAACTCTTTGTTCAGATCTAGAGAGGGTGATTAATCACTCCATCACCTGTAATCCAGCATATCTACTATTAAAAATTCAAAATACTTAATAGCATTTGTAGATCATATTAGATAAATGCTTTTATACGTCCATCACTTACTTTATAGCCACTCATAAATATCTAAACCATTTGCTGGCATTTGTATCGTAATGTCCACAACTAAATTCTTAAAACAGGGTTATTAAAATATCATAATGCCTCTGTTCTAGGTAAATAGGATATATAATTTAACAAAATTTAAAATCAAAGTGCAACACAAGTCAAAGTCAAGATATATCCCCCACAAAAAAAAAAAAAAAAAAAAAAACCTCAATAGAATGAAATTTTTTTGCATAATAACTAAGAAGTCAATAGCCACATATTTGATGAATTCAACCAATACCAAAGTATCAATTATGAAACAATTTAAATAGCGGGGATGTTTGCTTGCAGGTTTAAGGTAACCTTTTTGTACCAGATTCATTGTGTTGTAGCCATCATCTTTCATCAGACTAGTAGTTACAATATTCTTATGTCAAAACTTCACAAAACTAAAAAAATGTTCGTACTTTGTAGATGATCTGGTTAAATGCTGAACTTGTCATTGATGACATGATCCTTTTTTAGCAAAACAGCCTCGCAACAATTCTTTCGTAAACATTGATACAAAAAAAATGATATTAGAGTAATTTCCATATAAAAAACTGAATTGGTCTAGTATTATTAAGTAGGGATTTCTCAATAAACAAATAAAAAAGGGGCACAAAAGCATATATGAAAACACCAATTCTTGGAATCCATGAAAGCAAAGCGTATATGAAAGTATTTAAGCATTTTCAAGATCTGTTTGACATAGACTGGAGGTGGAGTTCATTCCCACCTCTTAATGAGATAGCAATAATTCTGATGTTAGACATGCAAACAAAGAAATTATTATTCTCCTTTTATCCACAAATGCTTCATGACAAAGAATCATAGGTTCTGCATTCCAACTGTTTTTTACAATAAAGAAATAAAAACTCTAGATGGACAAATATCTATCTATTTTAGTTTATAGTGCACTTTCTAAGATACATAGAGAAAAAGAGAAAAATTACCTGACCCACATCAGTCAGGTAACTACCCATAGTAGCAAATTCCCTTCTATAAACTTGCATCAAAAGATTTATAGCACGCTAAAACAGCAAAACATTCACATTAAGCATAATGACATAAAATAGAGAAAAATCAGCAAGTGAAGCTATGGTAATTCCATACCTCGTTAATTTGGTTAAAAAAATCCAATTGAACTGGATGAATTAAAATATAAGCAATTGAACTTGAAAACTAAAAAAAAAAAAGACTCGATGAATTTGTAACATAAGCAATTAAAAATAAGAAAACAATAAAATAACAATCCTTCATTACTTGTAACAGCACTTTAAAAAAAAAATCATCCCGAAACAGTATTGGTGTTACAATCCTTCATTGCCCGTAACAGGTAAGTTAATAATCCTTTATTACTTGACATAAGCAAATGTTGGTTTAATTGCAACATAAACAAAACTTGGCCTAAAAAAAATCCATCTAGATTAGCAGCCAAATCACCTTAATTCATCAACCAAACTCCTAAAATTTGCCAAATTAAAATAATATAAAATTCAGACAAAAATTCACCAAATGAGGCCCCTTGTGTTCCTCTTACAACAGATCTGTGAGGATTAACCCCTTGTCTTCCTCTTATACTTTAATGTATGGCTTCTCTATGCCTGTCGATCTATCATCTTCTTTCTTTTTCTTTTTTTTTTCAAGAATCATGAAGCTCCTCTATCCTGCTTCTCTTTACATTTTTTTGTCCTTTTTTTCCTTTTTTTCAAAACTGTGAACCTTTTGGATCCTCAAGTTTATGAAGGCTCAAAAATCTTCCTTTTTTATTCTTATGGAGGAGCCTTAAGCTTCTTCAAAACCTTCACTTTTTATTCTTTAACATTTAAACAATTTAAAAAATATATGTAAAGGAAAAAAATATATGTGCCAAGTAATTGGACTTGGATATGTGTCAGGTAGAAATTCAATCGACTACTATTAATGATGTTATAGAAGTTATAGATATATGTAAAAAAAGAAAGGAATATTTAAATTTAAACAAAAGAGGTCCACACAATTCCTTTCCGCAATTTCATGCTCGTACCCCAACTTTTCATTATATGGCAATCTTGTTTTAATATGAGTCACATAGTTAATTCATTGTATCTAGCAAATCATTTAGTGAATCATTAAGAGAACTTTGCATAGGTTAAAGTGTTTTTATCATTAAAGGGATCAGCCAGATTTATCTTTTTCAGTGGAGCAAAGACACCATAAAGTTGTTGTCACTATAGAACCATGGGTAGTAATAAAGTTTAACACACATGCTTAAGAATATTTTTGACCTTTTCAGCAGGACAAAAATTTTAATCACATAATGCTAATTCATAAATTGTATGCCTCTGAAAATGTACTTTTGTAACTTAAAATTTTTGTCTATTCAATTTGCTTTTCAATAAATTTTTTTTAGCAAACTACATGATCTTATTGGTGATAGGAAGAATATCTTACAGTTTGGAGAAGGAAAAAAATGGCCCAAACATGTCACTTAATTGGTTATGCAACTGGCTATAACCAAGAGTTCTGCATTTTCACAAATGGTAAGAGTTTAACTGGCCATGGACCTTGTACCAAGAGATAAACAATTAGAACATTACTTACAGGTTTTGAAGAAAATACATCTGATTGATGGAATAAGTGACGCCTCTCATAAATTGATTAAACGCAAGATTTCTGCATATAAATGAGCATTATATATTGTAAACTCATTTATGTCCGAACCTAATCGGACTGATTCCTTTTATATTTTTGTTATTATAGTATATATGATATGGTACCATTATTAATGTCACTATTATTATTATTATACTATATGATTAATATATTATTATTATTAGTATTTATTTATTTTCCTTTTTTTTCTTTAGTATTTTTGTACATATCATGATGTAGTATTATTGATGCCATTATTATTATTATTGTTTTTCCCGTTCCTTTTCTTTCTTTCCTTATTTCCTTTTTTGTTCCAATTTGCACATGGACAAGAAAAGGGAATTAGGACCAGAATCCCTCAACCAAGGTTAATACAGAATTGTATTAATGTGATTGACTGAAATTTTGGACCAAAAATCACGTTGGACAAAATATAATCCTATGATTCAAACCTAGGATTGATTTTGTCCGTTTCCTAAAACTAATCCTAGAACTACCTATAAATTCAATTGGCTCCATAGAGGGTGGACACAGAAAAGTTATTAGAGAAAAAAATCTAAGAAATTTTGGGCAAAAAGGGTTATGGGAGTTTGATTCTAGGATTTTGGGTACAATTTGAAGTTGTGGGTTTGATTTTAGGTTTCTAGGTTATAATTAGGGTTCGAGACGATTTCAAGAGTAATTGAAACAAATTTTGAGAGAAATTTGAAAAGATTTGAAGAAATATGGATTTTTCTGAAAATTTTTAGATTTTTTTAGGTTTGAATGAATTTTTTTGTGAAGGTTTGAATTTTTCGATGAAGTTTTCGACGATCTATTGAATTTTTCAGCCAATTTTTCAGAAATTGATGAATTTTTCAATTTTCGATTGAATTTTTCAACGACATCCCCAGAAATCAATAAGATTTTCAGTTTTCGATTAAATTTATCGATAAGTTATTAGGAGATTTTTAAAAAGAAGGCAAAAAAAAAAAAACTGGGAGTAGAGAAAGAGGGAGCAGAGACCGTCTGAGAAAAAAGTTGAAGATTACCTTTTATATTGACCCAGAACGACGTTGTTTTAGACACCCAAGATCTACGCATTAACCTAATGACCTGTGTGCTGACCCATGCTCTAATCCGATCCGATCACAAATTTTTTCTTTTTTATTTTATTTTTATTTTTTGATTTGATTTTATTTTTAACCCATTTTATTTTATTTTTTGGTTTTATTTTTAAAAAAAATGTTATTTCTATCATTTTTGTTTCTGAAAGTAAATAAGGAAAGAAAAATGATTCAATAAAAAAATCTTTTCAAATAAAGTTTTCAAAAATATTTATAAAATTTTTTCAATAAAAATAAAAAAAGGTAAAAAAAGAAATTTTTTTCAAACAAAAATCTTTACAAAATAAATTTGTGAAGTCCACCAAACTATTGAGAAATTTCATAAATTAATTTTCAAAGCAAAATATATATATATATATCTTCTAAACTATTGGAGGAGTACTTCATATTAAGTTTTACCAAACTATTTGGAGACTTTATTGAATAAAATACTTTAATAAATCCGAAGATTAACTCTCTTCAGAATGAGACACTGATCTCTATGAATACTTTTGAGTTAAAAAAAATATCTTAAATTACTACCAAACTATTGAGATAATTTGAAGATATATTTTCAATATGAAATTATTTAGTAAATCATAAAATAATAAAGATTTGGACAATTTGAAATCAAATTGGCACCTTTTTTGGATAGGCGTTGTAAGGGTGTTACAATCTTCCTCATACGTAACCGACTCTCAAATCTAACATCTGTTTTCGCAGATCAGAATATGTTCTGGGTGACCAATCACACTTAAACAAAAAAGATTAGTGACAACTCCTTTCATCTATATCTAGCGATAGATCCACGAATTTATACGTTATGCAATTTTCAATAAAAAATAAAAACAAAAAAAAAATTTTTTTCAAACAAAAATCCTTACAAAATAGATTTGTGGAATCCATCAAACTATTGAAAATTTTCATAAATTAATTTTCAAAGCAAAAAAAAAAAATTATATGCTAAACTATTGGATGATTGATTTATATTAGGTCCTACCAAACTATTAAGAGATTTTATTGCATAAAATATTTAATAAATCCAACAATAGAGCCTTTTTAGAATATGACACTACTCTATGAATACTTCTGATGTGAGAAAATTATCTTAAATTACTACCAAACTATTGAGACAATTTCAAGATATATTTTCAATATGAAATTATTTGGTAAATCATAAAATGAACAAGAATTGGATAATTTGAAATCAAACTTGTACATTTTTGGATGAATGTTGTAAGAATGCTACAACTTTCTTCATGCGTAATCGACTCCTGAACCTAACATCTATTTTCGTAGATCAGAATATGTTCCAGATGATCAATCACACTTAAACAAAAAAAATTAGTAGCGACTTTTTTCGTCTATGTCTAGCAGTAAGTTCACGGATCTATACATTATGATAGTTTAACGACTTCGTTGGGGACAATGAGAGTCAAGCCAGTAAATAATTTCTTATTATTCAAGCTTGCTTAATAAATTTGAAATTATTTTATTCCCTTTCATTGCTTATATTTGCTTTATTATTTATTTTCTTTTTCATTGTGTATACCTACTTATTTATTTGTCTTTCTTTTTATTCATTGCTTATATTTGCTTAATTATCTATTTATTATATATATATATATATATCATTCTTTTGCATGTGCATAATATAAGCCTTCCACCCAGGCTCTACTTTTAGGAAAGAATAAAGTACATATGCTCTCTTGAGATTTCACGTCTCTGTATGAACCTACAAAACACTCATACTCGATTGAATCCTTTTCGTTTATAGCCTATGATGGGTGAAGATTGAGTGCCTTACTAATTTGTAATGAACCATGATGTAGGAAAAAAATTTAAAAACCTTTTAGAATTAACCCAAACCACATATAGTCAACATTAAGAGTCCAACCATAAATAGAGCCTTATCCCCACCCTTTATAGTCAATCCAAAATTCAAGGTCATGTTGTTATCTTACTTGTTATGTGATGTTTACTCTATGTTTTATTGAAGTGACTAACTAATTTTTTTGTCTTCTTTTATTTCTTTTTTCTTTTGTGCACATTTATAAACATGTTTACAGATCACATAGTATTCTTCTCCCAAAGCTATTTCAACAAAAGCCCTCATGAATTCCATAGAACGTCAGGTTTACACCTCATCTATGTTGTTCAAATGTGACTCTCCCATAAATGTGAAGATAAAACTAGAGAAGAAACAGCTAGAAGAAAGATATTGTTTATTGCCTGGTCATACCTCTACATTACCAAAGTTCGCCTGCTGCTCAAATAAAATGACTTGAAAAGCTTATCAGATATATAGAACAACATGACTCATCCAAGGCAAGAAGCTTTTTGTCAAAAATTTAAGCATATTGCACACTTCTTGTTAGTGGATGTTAATAACCCGTTTATTAAGGTGATGATACAATTATGGGATCCTTCCTACCATTGCTTTATCTTTAATGAGGTTGATTTAGTGCCAACCATAGAGGAGTATTGGACTTTAGTGGGCAAGCATCTACTATACCCAAACAGAATATATGTGAAAAAATAAAAATCAGGGAATCGTAAAAAATTAGACCAGATTCTAAGAGTGAGAAAAGAGATTATAGATTTTTACATCCGAGAAAAAAGAAAGCATAAGGGTATCCCATGGGAAATTTTTTAAGATTTCATTGTCAAGCATCCACATGATGATTAAAGGATGAATGTGTTTGCTCTAGCCATATATAGGTTAGTCACTTTTTCTAAGGTTTTAGGCTACATTGAAATAGAAGTGATTGATTTTTTTAAATAGATTGAAAAAAAGTGTAATCCTTCTTCAACTATCTTGGCAGAAACTATCATATTTTTAAACTTTTACAGATAAAATAATAAGGCAAGATTCATGGGTTGCATACCATTACTATATCTATGGATGAAAAGCCATTTTGAATGAAAAAAGAGTGCCTTCTCCAAGCTTTTATTTTTACAAGTGAAACTCGATTAAGGAGTTCTGTTAGAGTAGTTGGCCAAAAGTAAAGACTTAAAAGGAATGGAAACAATTATTGCAAGAGCTCACAGTTGATCAAGTAAAATAATTAGCTCCATGGATGAGAAGGAATCAATGTTATATTAGTATGGGGATGAGACAAGGGGTTCCATTTTAGGATTATGGGGATCAACAAGTTATACACCACTGATGATCAGGAGACAACATGGAACCGAACAATTTACTCTTAAAACAAATAAGCTCAACCGGTTCGATTGTTCATATGAAGAGCCCAAAACTTTTCAGAGGATTGACAATGTGATCAAGGCTTGAAAAAAGCCCAAAAGGATAAGCCCAGGACTATTTACTGATAAGGCCATTCAGAAGTATTTAATTTAGAGAACTAAAAGGGGTTAGAAGGTGTCACTTACACCTAAAGACCGTTGCCAGTCAGTGGACCATGAGACATATGATGTATTTTTAAAATCTACAAAGAAAAAAATGAAGTAGAAAAAGAGAAACTAAAATAAAAAATTTTATAGCTTCAGAGAGAAAAGGACCAGTGGTAAAATAAAATAAAAAAAATTAGACATCCAAGTCCACAGGACTTCTAAGGAATACAATAAGGCCCAGAAGATTGTTAGAAAACAGAATGATACCCTTAAAGAATTGAATGAGCTGTAACAAAAACACAAGAGGTTGCACATATAAGTGCAGGCCAAAGAAATAAATAACACAGATCTAGCTCGTGAGAATGAAAAATTGAAAAAAAATGTGCATAAATAGAAGAAGATTTTGAAAAAGTTCAACAAGAAAATGAAATGCTCACATACTATGTTTGGACTTTGATGGTGAAATTAAATGAATAAACAAATCGTGTCAGAACTCTTACAGAGAAGCACAGAGAATTATCCTATCAGGTGTGATGTGACAAAAGAGAAGGGTTAGAAAGACAAAGATACATAAAGTATCTCACAACTCAGATAGGTAAAGTAGTGACCAAAATAGGTGAAATAGCAGAAAAGACTGAAGCACTAAGAACTTCGATTACACTAGTAGAGGAGCATGGACAGAGGCTGTTAAACTTCATTAAGGAGGCTAAGGATCAGTATAAGCAAGTTAAGCATTTTTATAAAGGGACAGTATTAGGTTTGATGTAAAACAAAGTCTTATGGAATAAACGAAAAAATTTTTTGTTAAATTTTTAAGGGGCAAATATTTTATTTTTCTTTTCTTTTTCATGTATTTACATCACATTCATTCATTCATTATTATAACATCATCATTGAATTTTTAATTATGATACTAAGGTGTAAGAATAGCTACACATCCATACAATACTCGAGCTAAAACTAAGAAAATGGAGCAAGACAATGCAAGTCTTGAAAGGATAGAGAAGGCTCAAGGCATTGGAAGAAAAATTGAGTAAGATTTTAAAAGCCCAGAAAAAGGTAAACAGAGGAAAACAAATAGAGGGGGATGCCTCACTGGAAGCTACTGAATCAACATATTCTCTAAGTTTTGGTCTACAATAAACTCAAGCTGCCTCGATATTCCAATCTCAACAAGTAACTTTTTTAAAGTACAATTATCCGAGAATGATTATGCACCGGTCATAAAACATTGTCGTAACGGTTTTGAGACCGCCAGACGTAAAACGAGTTTTAAAAATAGAGAAAAATAAAAAAAAAGAGTCGCCACAAATCTTTGTTAGGGTGTGATTGGCCACCCAAAATGTTATCCTTTTAATAAAACTATAAAAACGGATTTAAAGTTTATAAAAAAGATAAATTTTGGTCTACGAAAAATCAAGTTGGGTCCGGGAGTCGGTTACGCGTAGGGAAGGATTAGCACCCCCATAACGCCCATAAATTGGTACCATTTAATTACGCGCTATTTTCGGTATTGGATAAAAATTGTTTTAATTTGAAATTTAACAATAATTCCCTTCACTTTAAAAATAAAATAAAATAAAATTTTGCTAAAATATTTATTTAGAACTATTGAAAAAATCTTTAAGTTAAAAAATTATCTTAAAATTCTCCATCGTCTAGGCAGAATTTAAAATAACTCTTTTCGCCTAAGATTTAACACAATAATCCTTAAAATGAAATAAAAATCTTTATAGAAAATAATTGTTAGTGACTCTCCAATATCTAAGCAAAGTACCAAGAATTATTTCTTTAGGAATGTTATTTTTGTTTTATTTTATAATATCACAAAAGGATTTTTTTTTAAGTATTATTTTTTTTATTATAAAATATTTTATCATTGAACAGTAAATTAAAGGGAGAATAATGCAATCAGTTATCGATGATAACATGCTAATGTATGTATGCTAATAAATGTCATGTAAAATACAATTTAAGAGTTGGATTCTTAAGTATAATGAGATCAACCTCGACTCTCTAACATCTAGACTGAGCTTAGGTGCGACTATTTATATTTAAGATCTCAATTTTATTATACTTTTTATTTATTAATCTTATTGTTAATGTGAATTAAGAACTCAGTGTGAAAAACTTAAAGAAATGGAGTTTCTTAAATATCCCATCATTTAGGCAGCATTCGAAAATAAACCATCTCATGCGAGACTTTCACATGTGTCTTTAAAATTTTGTAATAGATTTAGGGTGAAATTTTAGGGTTTAAGTAAAACACGAACATCTCTAAAAATCTCCATCATCTAGGTGGACTTTCGAAGCAAGTTTAATTTTTTTTTATAATTTTTGAAAACTAATTAAAAATTTCTTATGTGTTTTTTTTTAAGAAAATTTATTCATAATAATTCTCCAACATCTAGACGAAATTATTTGTTTGAAAAAAATATTTTTTATTCCCTCAAACATCTAGGCAGGGAAAATAAAAAGCTTATTTCATTATTATTATTATTATTTAAACATTTTCAACATATTTTATTATTTTATATTATTTTTATTTTATTATTATTAATAACAATTAGATATTTATCCTAATAAATTTAAACATTTATCATACATAATTATAAAATAACAAAAATAATAACATAAAAAAAATTTAGAAAATTTTTTTTTATTTGAATCGGATCGATCAACAGTCCGGTCAACGCTAATTCGGGTGGTCTAACTGGTTCGGCGGTTGGATCGATGGTTCGGGCGATCTAACCAATTCGACGATTCGGGTGACCAACGGTTCAGACCGATTCACTGACGGTTCGTCTGAACCGATTCAAAGCTGGCTGAAGCGAGTCATCGGGTCAGGTTACGCGGATCTCGGATTGGGTTCGGTCCACGCGCGGATCCTCTACGCTTGGAACAACGTCGTTTTGGTCCTATGCTCAAAACGACGTCGTTTTGGTCCTATGTTTTCTATAAAAGTCAAAATTTTTTTCTTTCCTCAGTCTATTTGGTTTCACAGAAAAAAAGGGCTCTTAGGGGGGTCTCTAGTCTCGTCGAAATTCGACGTCGTGCCTATACCGGCCATCGTGTGTGTCACCGCCGGCAGTGGTCGTTAGTGATCGAAAAATGGTTAGAAAGTCACCAAAGATTCCTCTAGACACCTTTTTTCTAGATCCGACCTTCATTTGGCCTGAAAGTGGCTTGACCGTCGTGAATCTGTCTTTAAAGTTTTGGATCTCTCATCTTTTCTCTTTTTTTTTTTATTATGAACAAAAACTTATATATCTTCTTTCTTGCAGGTAGCTTGGCGCTGAGGTTCCTCCCTACGAGGAGGACTGTGTTGTTTTTTTTATTTTTGTTTTTTTTGGCTAGATCTATTTTATTTTCGGTTTGGGTATTTTGGGGGGTATTTGAAGTTTGGCTTTTTTTTTGCATTGGATGGGGTTTATCTGGGGCTATTGAGGGTGTTTTGAGGGGGGAAGAGTTCGTCTGAGTTCAAGGGTTTTTGTGGGTAGATCGAATGGGTTTTTTTCTTTTTTTGTTAGAGAGCCGAGAGATATTGAAAGGGAAATGGCTAGGGATTTTAAAGGGCTTCAATTAAGGGGATCTAGGTGGTTGTAGGGTAGCTGTAGGTGGGCTGAAAGGGAGTTGGTCAGGGGGCTGGTCAGGAGGTTGACAGGGGGTTGGTCGGGAGGCTGACAGGGGCGACAGCGACTCCATACCAACCCCTGGTTTCTGTCTCATTTCCCTTCTTTTTCTTTTTTTTTTTTAAAATTTATTTTAATTTTTTTAATTTTATAATTATTATATATTTTATATATTTATTATTATTATTATTATTAGTATTAATATTTAAAATGAAAACAGTAGACCCAGATAAAATCAGTGTCTATAGCTATCATTTTTTGCACATTACTGAGAATCAGGAATAGCCCAAAGATAAAGACAACGATTTTGTCTGACAAACAAGTCATGGATTTTTTTTTCAGGTCAGGTCAAGTAATAAAGAAAGCGACATCGTGATTTGAAAAATAAAGAATCGATTAACGCAACACCTAAAGTCGAATAAAAGAAAGTGTCGGGATGACACCGCGAGTCAAGGGTTAAAGATGACTGAGACTGAACCGTAAGTCGAGGGAATTAATGAAATGACCGAGATTAAATCGCGAGTCAAAGATTAAAGATGATTGAGCTGAACCGCAAGTCGAGGGAATTAATGAAATGGTCGGGTGAGTCAAAGATTAAAGATGCCTGAGACTGAACCGCAAGTCGAGTAATGAACGAAATGATCGAGATTAAACCACGAGTTAAAGGATAAAGGTGATTGGGACTGAACCGCAAGTCAAAAAATGAAATGATCAGGATCAAACCACGAGTCAGAGATTAAAAATGACTGAAATTGAACCGTAAGTCAGAGAATGAAATGATCGAGATTAAACCATAAGTTAAATATTAAAGATGACTGAGACTGAATTGCTAGTCAGGCAATTAATGAAATGATCGGGATTAAACCACGAGTTAAAAGATAAAGATTACTGAGGCTGAACCGCAAGTCAGAGAATGAAATGATTGGGATTAAATCACGAACCAAAGACTAAAGATGACTGAGACTGAACCACAAATCAAAAAATTAATGAAATGACCGGGATTAAACCATGAGCCAAAGGTTAAAGATGACTGGGACTGAACCGTAAGTCAGAGAATTAATGAAATGATCGGGATTAAATCACGAGCCAAAGGTTAAAGATGATTGGGACTGAACCGCAAGTCAGAGAATGAAATAATCGAGATTAAACCACGAGTCAAAGATTAAAGATGATTGAAACTGAATCGCAAGTCGAGCAATTAATGAAATGATCAGGATTAAACCACGAGTCAAATATTATAGATGGTTGGGACTGAACCGTAAGCCAAAGAATGAAATGATCGGGATTAAACCACGAGTCAGAGATTAAAGATGACTGGGACTGAATCGTAAGTTGGGCAATTAATGAAATGATCGGGATTAAATCACGAGTCAAAGATTAAAGATGATCGGGACTGAATCACAAGTCAGGGAATGAAATGATCGAGATTAAACCATGAGTCAAAGATTAAAGACGACTGGGACTGAATCGCAAGTCAGACAATTAATGAAATAATCGAGATTAAACCACGAGTCAAAGGATAAAGATGACTGGGACTGAACCACAAGTCGAAGAATGAAATGATCGAGATTAAACTACGAGTCAGAGATTAAAGATGACTGGGACTGAACCACAAGTCAGGCAATTAATGAAATGATCGGGATTAAATGCGAGCCAAAGATTAAAGATGACTGGGGCTGAATCATAAGTCAAAGAATTAACGAAATCAAAGATTAAAGATGATTGAAACTGAACCACAAGTCAAAGATTAAAAATGACAGGGACTGAACCGTAAGTCAGAGAATGAAATGATCGAGATCAAACCACGAGTCAAAGATTAAAGATGACTGGACTGAATCACAAGTCAGACAATTAATGAAATGATCGGGATTAAACCACGAGTCAGAGATTAAAGATGATTGGAATTGAACTGCAAGTCAGAAAATGAAATGATCAGGATTAAACCACGAGCCAAAGGTTAAAGATGATTAAGATTGAACCGTAAGTCAAAGAATTATACAAGACTGAGCTGTGAGTTGAGAAACAAGAGATTGGGTACTCCATGACCAATAGTTTTTATTTTAAAGATTGTGCTAACATACCATCTTCAAGGCCATCATCTTTGTTTCAAGAAAGTGAAATGTTGATTCTTTTTGATGTCTCATAAAGAAACCTTTTATGCAACTTATCGAGAGGCATATAATGCATGCAATGATTATGATGAAAGAAAAGATAAAGATGCTGTCAACAAATTATATCATGCATTTCATCCAAGTTAATTCAACTTTGGTTCAATTCTTTCAAACTTTAAAAGTCGTTTCCAGTAATCTCGACCAAAAATCTTTGTCTCATGACAGACCCATTTGGCTTTTAGTCGCTCCAAAATCTCTTCTTTTTTTTTTATTCTTTATCCCTTTTTTTTCTTTGTCTTCAGTAATCAATTGATTTCTTTTCATTCTTTCTGCCCCCATATTACTATTTTTGTCATCCTCATATTCCATTCTCTTTTCGAGTAATGCATTGGTCTATTATGAGCTTTATCAGTCAATATGTTAATTTTAAATGACAAATGCAATGATTTTAGATTCAAAGTTGGGTGTGCAATATGACCAATAATAAGGTATTTTGGGTTTAGAAAAATAAGCTTTTCGAGACATAAAGAACAGTTAACTAAAAAATATTTCAAAAATCAAATATCAATTCTCTAAATAATGAATATTTGGATGACCTCGACTTACTTAGACCAGGTCTTTTCTCAAAAACTCGTTACATTTACGATCTTGTCACATGTGATTTCATATGACCAATCTTTGCCCCATATTTGTGACAAATGAGAACTTACCCCCTAAAAGTCATCTCTTTTAATTCTGGTGACAATTTGTCCATTCGGTGTCACTCCTTCATTCTCTGAAAAATTTTTTTCGAGCTTCACCTTCATTCAAGCTGTCTTTATAGGTTTTCAGCTTAAATGACCCCCCTTTGACTCAAATCGCCTTTTTTGAGTTTTCAATCCGAATCACTTCTTTTCTCATTTTTTTTTCATTTTTTGTTTTTATTTTTTATTTATTTTTCATTTTTTTGTATATTTTTTCTTTTTTTTTAAGGTAAAATATTTTTTGATAGTGTTTAAATTTACAGGATTTGGTAATTCATCTTCGTCTATTTCTATAAAGATCAGAGCTCTACCAGAAAAAACCTTTTTTACCACATATGGATCTTCCCAATTGGGCATCCATTTTTCTCTATTGTCATGCTGACATGGCAAAATCCTTTTCAAAACTAATTCGCCCTCACGAAAGCATCGGGGTCGTATCCTTTTATCATGTGCTCGCATGATTCTTCTTTGATACATTTGTCTATAATTGAATGCTGAGAGCCTTTTCTCTTCAATAAGATTCAGTTGCTCGAAACGATCCTGAACCCATTCTGCCTCTTCCAATTTTGTCTCCATAACACCATCAGAGAAGAAATTTCCACTTCAATTGGCAGTACAGCTTTCATCCCATACACCAGTGAAAATGAGGTGGCCCTTATAGAGATTCGAATTGATGTTCTATAGGCAAGCAAAGCAAAAGGTAACTTTTCATGCCAATCTTTATATGTATCAGTCATTTTTTCTAATATTCTCTTGATGTTCTTATTTGTAGCTTTCACTGCACCATTCATTTTTGAGCGATATGGTGCTGAATGATGATGCTTGATCTTGAACTGTGCACATAATTCTTTCATCATTTTATTGTTTAAATTGCTAGCATTATCTGAGATAATCTTTTTCAAGAGACCATACTGGCATATTATCTCTCTTTTTATAAATCTACACACCATTGATTGCGTAATACTAGCATATGAAGTTACTTCCACCCATTTTGTAAAATAATCAATTACCATAAAGATAAATCGATGCCCATTTGAAGCTTTTGGGGTTATGGGTCCGATCACATTCATTCCCCACATGGAGAAAGGCCATGGTGGTGCCAAGACGTGTAGTGAGACTGGAGGAGAGTAAATTTTATCTGCATAAATTTGGTATTTATGGTATTTTTTGGCATAACTGATGCAGTCATTTTTCATTAGAGACCAGTAGTAACCAGCTTTCATGATCTGTTTAGCCATCATATGCCCATTAGCATGTGTTCCACAAATCCCTTCGTGTATTTCTTCAGGTATCATTCTTGCTTCCACAGCATCGACGCACCTTAGCAAAATCTGATCTCGACTCTTTTTATACAAGATTTCTCCATCAAGCATAAAACCTACTGTTAATCTTCGAATGATCCTTTTATCATTTTCTAAAGCCTGCTCTGGGTTGACACTTGATATACTGTACAATGTTATAGTACCATGGTTGTCGATCCATCTTTTCTTTCATATTTGAACAGTGGGTTGGTGAAACTTTTATTTGTACTCTAATGGGCTGGATTCCCACACCATTGTTTAACTTAAACATCGTTGCCAAAGTGGCCAACGCATCAACAATTTGGTTTCTTTCTCGAGAAACATGCTAAAATTGAATCCCTTTAAAATGTTTCCTTAAGCCAACTATGTGCCTTTGGTATAACACTAATTTCAAGTTCCTGGTCTCTCATTCACCTTTGAGTTGATAAATTACCAAGGCTGAATCCCCATATACTTTTAGTGTTTCAATTTTCTTTTCAATAGCCATCTGTAACCTCATGACACATGTCTCATATTTCGCGACATTATTTGTGCAATTAAAATCTAACCTTATGGTACATGAGTAATAATTTTCTTCTGAGGATATTAGCACTGCTCCAATGCCATGCCCCATTATATTGGATGCCTCATCGAAAAATATTTTCCATACTTCTTTTATAGGCTTTTTATCTTCATCCTATAAGATTGCCATCAGATCTTCATATGGAAAGTCAAACTTCATAGGTTCATAATCTTCTGTAGTTTGATCAGTAAGAAAATTAGTAATTGCACTCCCTTTTATGGATTTTTATGTCACACACATAATATCATATTCTGAGAGCATGACCTGTCATCTTGCTAGCCTGTCTGATAAGGATGGTTTTTTAAAAATGTACTTGACGGAATCCAATTTTGATATTAGTCACGTTGTATGGTAGAGCATGTATTGTCTGAGTCTACGAGTAGTCCAAGCCAGAGCACAACATATTTTTTCTATTTGGAGGTATTTGGCCTCGTACTCTGTAAACTTTTTACTCAAATAGTACATAGCATGCTTTTCTTGCCAGTTTCATCTCTTTGTCCCAATATGCATCCATTGATTTTTCTTGAATCGTTAGATATAAAATCAATGGTCTTCCTGCAACTGGTGGAACCAACACCGGTGGGCTTATCAAATACTTTTTAATCTTTTCAAATGCATTTTGGCATTCTTCATCCTATTGACCAGGATTATTTTTATGAAGCAACTTGAATATTGGATCACATTTTGAGGTAAATTGGGATATGAAGTAACAAATATAATTTAATCACCCCAAAAAGCCTCTCATCTCCCTTTATGTGCGTGGTATTGATAATTCTTGAATGGCTCAAATTTTATCAGGGTCTACTTCTATACCTCTTTCACTGACTATAAACCCTAACAATTTTCTAAATTTAACACCAAAGGTACATTTGGCTAGATTCAGCTTGAGCTGGTATCTTCATAATCTTTCAAAGAGCTTTCTGAGATTAACAACATGATCTTTCCCTTCCTGAGACTTAACTATCATGTCAGCAACATATACTTCTATCTCTTTATGTATCATATCATGAAATAGGGTGACCATCGCTCTTTAATATGTGGCACCAGCATTCTTTAACCCAAAAGGCATAACTTTATAGCAAAATGTCTCCTACATTGTCACAAATATAGTTTTCTCCATATCTTCACGAGCCATTTTGATCTGATTGTAGCCAAAGAGCCCATCCATGAATGAAAAAGTGGAGTGTTTAACAGTGTTATCCACAAAGGTATCAATATGTGGTAATGAAAAGTTATCATTTGGGCTAGCCCTATTTAAATCTCGATAGTCCACATACATTCTAACTTTTTTATCTTTCTTGAGAACTAGAACTATATTGGCTACTCATTCAGGGTACTTGGCTACTTTTAAGAAACCAGTATCAAATTATTTTTTTACTTCTTCTTTTATTTTCAGTAACATTTTTAGCTTCATGCATCTCAACTTCTATTGTACTGGTCGATATTCTGGTTTTAAAGGTAGCTTATGCTCAACTACCTCTGTGCTAAGTCCTGACATATTCTGATAAGACCATGCAAATACATCCATGTATTCTTGCAGTAGATTCACCAACTTTTGCTTCTCAATCGGTGATAGTAAAGTATCGATCCTGACTTTTTTTTTATTATCACCATCTCTCAAATTTAATGGGTCAGTCGATTCCTGGTGGGGTTCTATAATTTTTTTCTCTTGTTCCATCCATTTCAATAGATCATGAGATAAATCATAGTCTTCTGAATCAACATCGTTATCAAGCTCGCTAATGTGAGTCGAATTTTCAAAATCAAACCCAGTATTATTGCCTTGGTCATCCATAATGTTCATTATTAGAAAACTTGAAAATGGGTATAATCACAAAGAAATATATATTGATCTTGACAAGGGCAAAGAGAATGGTAATAAAAAAAAGATAAATGAAAAATAAGGAACATGGTATAAGTGAAATGCATTGCATTCATCATTTTATTAAGACAATGAAAATAAGCCCGTACACTTAACCTCTGCATGCCCTTGGGTAGAAGCAATTGGAATTTTTAAGTTTAAAGGTTCAAGGATAAAAAAACGATACACCATTCTTTAAGTCTCTTAAAAAGGAAAAAGATTTCTTCATTTTGCATGACTCCTTCATTTGTTTTCACTTGAAGTCGTGAGAAAGCTTCCTCTAATCCCATTACCAGCCCTTCTTATTCAACTCCTATCGACCCAAGATAGATATGCCGATTGAGCGAAAAGTTTCATATAAATAAGGGAACAACATTTTCCCATCAATCAAATCTTATCCTTTGAGGCATGCCATTCTTTTTTTTTTTCAGCATTACATTTTTTTTATCAGCAGCTGTAGGCTTATAACCTAACCTTCATCTTTTTTTATTTTCAATCGAACATGGTGCTCTTGTGATCCCTTGTAAAGCTTTTTCTAAGTCTTACCCCACTTGCCAACCCTTACCAACAGTCTGCTTAATTACCATATTCGTAGCTTTTGACAATTGAGAGATCGACAGCTTTGATCCTTCTCTTACATAAGTAGCATTTGCTACTTCAAAAGCTTCAAAAAAATATTCAATTGCTTCTTCTGCTGTCTCAACGTAGGGAGTTGTTAAGGTCTTTGTTACCAATAAGTCCTCTTCACTATCCACACAGACTTGTTTTCCTTCTATGATGAATTTTACCTTTTGATGTAATGATAAGGGTACAACTCTAATCGTATGAATCCAAAGTCTTCCAAGTAGACAACTATATACTGGAGTTATGTCTATTACTTGAAATATGACATTGAAGGTACAAGGATCAATCTATAATGAGATTTTTATATTGTCAATTACCTCTCTTCGTGCCCCGTCAAATGCTCTTATAATCATATGACTATTCCGCATGTGAGAGGGATCCACTGAAAGCTTTGATAATGTCGTCAGAGGCATAACAGTAATAAATGATCCATTGCTAAAAAATACTTTGGCCATAGTGTGAGACTTACACTTGACAGTAACATGTAAAGTCTTAACACTACCACGTTCTTTCGGAAGTATTTCATCATCATTGAAGGTGATAAAATTTGGGGTTATAATATTCCCAATCATGTGGTCTACCTTTTCAATAGAAATATTATGCTCGACATAAGCTTGGTTAAGCATTTTCAGCAAAGCATTTCTATGCTATTTAGAATTCAGTAGTAACGACTGTAAAGAAATACGAGCTGGTAGTTTATTTAGCTGGTCCACCACACTGTACTCACTATGTTTGATGATCTTCAGAAACTCACAAGCTTTTTTTTCTGATACCGATTTGTTAATTTAAACTTTCGAGCTTACCACCGATTGAAAATCTTGGCTTTTCTTTACGTCTTCTTCTCTTATCTTGCCTTTCTCTTTCCTGACCCTTTTTGACATTTTAGGAGTGTAAATTCTTCACGCTCGAACTATTCGAGGTCATATTAGACCTTCGCATCACTACATTATAATCATATCGCCATGAGACTGCTTGATTGGTCTGATAAGGGAATGGACTAGGGACATGAATGGTCATTGGTGTCTTGGGAGAGAAGATAGTTTTCTCAGTTAGGGGCTCTGATTTCTCATCATAGTAAATAATGAGGGATTTGAGGATAAAAGACTTGCTAGGACGCTCATCACCCACTATATTCACATTATTTCCACCATATTCATCATAGAATTCAATGGTGGCCTCATCCATCAAGCTCTGTAATGTTTGCTTAAAGACCTCACAACTTTGGATCGAATATCCAATTGCTCTCTCATGGTATTTATAAAAATGGTCAGGGTCTTCATGAATGCCATTGTCATCCAAAAATAATGGTTGAATCATGCCCGTCTCATATAAACAATCATACACTCATTCAAAAAAGGTCATCACTTTATCCGTGTATCTTTTGATCTTCACATATTTTTCCTTACCCACCATATTGATTTTCCCTTCGGTGTGATCCGGCAAAGGGTTTTCATTGACATTTGACTTGAATTTAGTATCAAAAAATAAAAACCCATCATTTATCAAACCTTACACCTTGTGTTTAAATGTCGTGCAATTTTTAGTAGTGTCCTACAACTCCGTAATGATAATCGCACTTGACGTTAGGGTCATACCAACTTGGATAAGGTGGTTTTAATGGTTTTGCATAAGTAAGAACGACAAGGTGACCTCTCATTAACTGGGAGTACAAATCGGTATAAGACATGAGAATTGGGTCAAAATGAGGTCTTTCTCGATTGTTATTATTCTGTGAGTTTTTTTGATTGCTGTTTGGGTAGGTTGGTCAAGTAAATGGTCGAGCTGGAGGTGCAAAGGTGTAATTGGATGGTTGAGGGCTAAAACTTGGTCTGGGTAACGGTTGTTAGGGTGCTTGATAATGGTATGGTTATTAAGAGATTTGGTTTGTGGCAGGGTAGTAAGGGGGTATGGATTATACGGGACAAAAGATGGTGTGAAAGATTTCTGTGAGTGATGACATGTGTCTTCTGCTCTTTCTTCCTTAAAGTAACTGTCTTCTTTTCAGACCTTTTAATTTTATCACTTTTGATAGCGTTCTCTATCATCTCCCCTGAGATTACCATGTCAGAAAAGTTTTTCATGGTATTTCCCACCAATCTGTCATAATACGGAGCCTTTAGTGTATTGACGAATAACACAGTTATCTCTTTTTCAGTCAGTGGCGGTTGAACTTGGGCCGCTGCATCTCTCCACCGATATACGTATTCTTTGAAGGTTTTTATCGACTTTTTCTTCATATTTTGTAATGACAACCTATCAAGGGCTGTATCTAAGATGTGCTTGTACTGGACAAGAAATATTTTGGCCAAATCTTTCCATGAATGGATCTTACTTTGATCTAACTGTATGTAACATTTAGCTGCTGAACCAGTCAAACTATCTTGGAAACAGTGTATCAATAGTTTGTCGTTATGGGTATGACCCATCAATAGGCTAAGCTCATTGGCGTCAATAACCCCATAAATGTCATTACTTTCAATCGCTTTGAGCCTCTCTTCGGGTCGGTCATACTTGTCTCGATTTTTTGAATTTATAACAGGTTCTGACATTTTGTGAGACTTTTCTTGTTCAACAGGGTCGTCAAGATTTGGTACCATGATTAGATCGACTAGGATGGGTCTCGAATTGATATTCAAGTGGGTCGGTTGCTGACTTACAAAATGATTGACATAAGGGTATGGCTGTACACTTGGTGGTTGTATGTGTATACCTCGAGGAACTTGAACCTGGACCTGAGGTGGAGTGAATCTCGAAGGGTATAATGGCTCTTTCATGTTAACCTCATTTTCTGTCCTTGATGTACCAGCGACTCTTTTTCCTTTCATTGATCCAATCAACAGTTATCTTAATTCAGCCATTTGTGCTTCAATTCTTTGTTGTATTTCCATCACTTTTTCTTGTATCTCTTTCTGTGCCCTTTCGACCCTTTCAAATCTAGCTGTATTCTCTTTTTTCATGGCTCGAGTCTGAGAACGAGTATTATATCTATGCAAAATTGACAAATTTTGATTCCTTGGCTTTACTATCCTTGAACTTTAGTTTATTAACCATGAATTAGATTGCATGATATAATGTCGTTGATATTATTGTTAGTATGAAAATGCATGCATGAAATGAATGAAATACAAATTAAGGTATTGTCTTGGATCGATCGAAACAAAAAAAAAACTTTCATTAACCATAAGAGTCTTTATACATCATCTGATCATTCTTGTATTAAAGCTATAAAAATATTTGATTTGAGCATATTGCTCTCTAGCTTCATACAAAAAGTGTAGTAATCTTTGACTGTGGCTTTGAGTTGGTACAATCTCTCATTCCAGTGCTTTCGCCTTTTCAATCATGTTGCTTGCTTTTCGAACAGCCTTGTAGATTTGAGCAGTCAGATGTTCGATGTATTATTGCCTCCTTAAACCTTTCGCTCTCACCTCTCTTGAGCATCTACCTTCATATTGCAAGTGTGAGCCTAATAGTCCTCTCTCTCTCTTGCCACTCAGTCAAAATCTTGTTTGTGTGACTCTGATTACTTGTCAATTGAAGCTTCAAGCTCATTAATTCATGCTAAGGTTTTTTTCTCACTTTGCAAATCGGAGTTCTTGTTTTGCTCCCTTCTTAGTTCGACTTTTAGCTTTTCACTTTCTCTTTAGGGCTTTGCTACCTTTTCAAAAGCTCTGAAAGTTTTTCTTTCCATTCATGTTGTTCTTTAATGAGTGTGAAGATCATTTCTTTGTTCTCTCGAGCTCTGTTCTTCCAATATTCTACCATATCTCATAGTTCTTTCACATCATTCTTGGATCCCTTCAAACTTCAATTTTTTATTTTTTTGATGCAGATTTTGTAAATCTTCTTTCAATACTTTTTGTTTTTTAGTCAACTTTTGTACTACATCATCTCTCATCATCAAATCATATCTTAGTTGATTAACCTGATCTATCATAGTTATCTTTTCTTTCTCTAACCTTTTCTTTTCAATCTCAAACTCTCATTGAGCGATCTCAAGAGTCGAAAATAACGATACTGAAACAAGAGCTGACAACTTCTCTGAAACATCAGTTGGTAGAGGCCTACTTTCGTTAACCCTTTTCATCTTCCATGCAAGGTAACCTTCAACAACATTATTTGTGAATCTAGCTGGGTTCATTTGGTTGACTTGTTTTCATGCTTGGATGATTTCACGAACCCTTTTCACATAACCGGGTGTTTCATAATCAAACTCGAGTGAACCGAGCTTATGAGTCATAGGGATGAATTACCGTGAATCATATTGTCTTTGAACCATAAGGGACGCGTAACTCACTGCCCCTCATATTTCTAACAAGGGTACCCATGGCTCATCTCAACAACTATACAAGATGACCATCGGAAGCATCCATGATGCCCTCCATGTTACATCTTGGCTAGTGATCTTCAGAAAGAATACCAACCATTAACCTTTTGTCCAATCTTTTCTCCATTCTTTAGCCATAAACTCCTTGATAGAACTAAAATGCATGGAGAACGACCAAAATGATATCTTTTTTTTCCTCAAAAAATGGCTTCTAAACTAGACAAAAAGTAACTGAGCACACCCCATAAATCATCCTTCACCTTTTCTTCGACAAAAATTAAGTGATCTAATAATCTCTGCCAAAATAATTGGTGAAGGGTTTATACCTTTATCTAATTGCTCAAAGAAATCAACCATTGATGCTTCTATATGTCTTAAAACCTTAGGAAATATCATCAATCCATAGATGGCCAAAGCAAACACATCCAAACCCTGATCAGTATCAATATACTTTATTATGTACTCGAGCAAAAAAGTTGATGGAATAATCTAAACCCCGTTTTTTTTTTCTTGTGCTTGTTTATCTTTTCAACCTCCACTTGCATGATCTTGGTCAATTTCTTTTTATATCTGGTAGTCTTATGCTCTTTCCAATATATCTTATCTTGACTGATAGACTCTATCTGAAGTAAAGAAGAATATTTTTCGATCGTGAGGGTCAAGTCTTCTTGGTTGAATCAAAGCATCGATAAGATGGATCCCAGATCTGTATTACGGCTCTCATCAGCTGTTCATCAACCTTTATTGACATAAACAGTGCCACATCCCCATATTTCTTGGAAAAAGATTCCTTTTTTTTTTGTTCTCCACTGTTTCCAAATGGCTTCCAATTCTGATATATTATTCTGACTAAGATCCATATACACTGACTATGGTAGCATTGATATGTGGCCATCTACTAAGCAATCTTTTTTTTTTCCTTGAGTACTTTTTGAATGACTCTTGACCTCTAAGTAGCTTTTACACACAGACATCCTTTTAGGTTTTCTGAAAGTTTTTCTTGCTAAAGATTGATTCAAAATAATACCCTCTAAAAATATGGTACCTATATGATGCATGCCATAAAATTGAAGACAATAAAACAAATCAATAATGTAAATAAAACGAATAAATAAAACTGAGTAAATGAATGAACAAGCATAATAGAATATACATAGTGTCCTAATTTAGGTAATTTTCTCGTAGAATGGACAATATGGCTCTATCATAAAGTTGGACTTTATGGCTCACTATATGTCGGGTTAAGATTTACGTGTCTAAATGTTCTCAAACTATTCCTGACATCATCGTTCATTATAGACTAGTAAGGATCCCCGATCCTCACCCATTACAGGTTATTAAAGGAAAAGATTCAATCTGAGTGGAAGTGTTTGGCTAGCAAATGCAAAAATTATCACCTCACGAAAGCGTAACTACTTCACTTCCTCCTAAATGGGATAGAGCTCGGATCTAGAACTCATGCATGAATATGCAAAATTTATGCGAAATAATATATTAATCAAAATAACATGAATAAATCATAACCACAGAATCATACAATTCGTTTTATTCATTAACATATATTTATATATATTTTAAAATCAACATAAAGGGGATTAAATGAAATGTCAAATAAAACCAATTAAATCCAACAATTCTTAATAGTGCATAATTAAAAGTTTTGGCTTGACTCTCAAATTTTTTTTTCAGTGGAGTCGTCAAGCTGTCGTAACGATTTTGAGACCGCCAGACGTAAAACGAGTTTTAAAAATTGAGAAAAATAAAAAAAAATTACCACCAATCTTTGTTAAGGTGTGATTGACCACCCAAAAGATTATCCTTTTAATAAAACTATAAAAACGAATTTAAAGTTTATCAAAATGATAAATTTTGATCTACGAAAAATCAGGTTGGGTCTGAGAGTCGATTACGCGTTGGAAAGGATTAACACCACCACAACGCCCATAAATTGATACCATTTAATTACGCGCTATTTTCGATGTTGGATAAAAATTATTTTAATTTAAAATTTAACATTAATTCCCTTCACTTGAAAAAAAAATAAAATAAAATTTTGCTAAAATATTTATTTAGAACCATTGAGAAAATCTTTAAGTTAAAAAATTATCTTAAAATTTTTCATCGTCTAGGCAAAATTTAAAATAACTCTTTTCACCTAAGATTTAACACAATAATCCTTAAAATGAAATAACAATATTTATAAAAAATAATTGGTAGTGACTCTCTAACATCTAGGTAGAGTACCAAGAATTATTTTTTAGGAATGTTATTTTTGTTTTATTTTATACTATCACAAAAGGATTTTTTTTTAAGTATTATTCCTTTTTTATTATAAAATATTTTATCATTAAACAATAAATTAAAAGGAGAATAATGCAATCAATTATCGATGATAACATGCTAACGTATGTATGCTAATGAATGTCATATAAAATGCAATTTAAGAGTTGAATTCTTAAGTATAATGAGATCAATCCCGACTCTCCAACATCTAGGCAGAGCTTAGGTGTGACTATTTATATTTAAGATCTCAATTTTATTATACTTTTTATTTATTAATCTTATTGTTAATGTGAATTAGGAACTCAGTGTGAAAAACTTAATGAAAAGAAGTTTCCTAAATATCGCATCATTTAGGCAATATTCGGGAACAAACCATCTCATGTGAGACTTTCACACGTGTCCTTAAAGTTTTGTAATAGATTTAGGGTGAAATTTTAGGGTTTAAGTAAAACACGAACATCTCTAAAAATCTCCATCATTTAGGCGAACTTTCAGAGCAAGTTCAATTTTTTTTATAATTTTTGAAAACTAATTAAAAATTCCTTGTGTTTTTTTTTTTATGAAAATTTATTCATAATAATTCTCCAACCTCTAGGGAGAATTATTTGTTTGAAAAAATATTTTTTATTCCCTTCAACATCTAGGCGAAATTTCAACATCTAGGCGAAATTATTTGTTTGAAAAAATATTTTTTATTCCCTCTAATATCTAGGTAGGGAAAATAAAAAGCTTATTTCATTATTATTATTATTATTTAAGCATTTTCAACATATTTTTTTATTTTTTTATTTTATATTATTTTTATTTTATTATTATTAATAACAATTAGATATTTATCCTAATAAATTTAAACATTTATCATACATAATTATAAAATAAAAATAATAATAACATAAAATAAATTTAGAAAAAAAATTTTTTTTTACCTAAATCGGACCGGTCAACGATTCGATCAACGTTGATTCGGGCGATCTAACCAGTTCGACGATTCAGAAGATCTGATCAGTTCGACTGTTCGGGCGATCTGACCGGTTCAACGATTCAGGTGACCAACGGTTCAGACCGATTCACTGGCAATTCGTCTGAACCAGTTCAAGGCTGGCTGAAATGAGTCGTCAGGTCGGGTTACGCGAATCTCAGATCGGGTTTGATCCACGCGCAGATCCTCTACGCTTGAAACGACGTCGTTTTGGTCCTATGCTCAAAACGACATTGTTTTGGTCTTATGTTTTCTATAAAAGTCAGATTTTTTTTCTTTCCTCAATCTATTTGGTTTCATAGAAAAAAAAAACTCTTGAAAGGGGGGTCTCTGGTCTCACCAAAATCTGGTGCCGTGCCTGCGCCGACCATCGTGTGATTCGCCGTCGACAATGGTCATCGATGGTCGAAAAATGATCAAAAAGTCACCAACGATTCCTCTGGACATCTTTTTTCCAGATCTGACCTTCGTTTGGCCTAAAAATGGCTTGACCGTCACGAATCTGTTTTCAAAGTTTCGAATCTCTCATCGTTTCTCTTTTTTTT
This sequence comes from Durio zibethinus, assembly GCF_002303985.1. Next base: position 16,762,145 of record NW_019167849.1, on the reverse strand, counting down.
TTTGTTGTGAACAAAAACTGATATATTTTTTTTCTTGCAGGTAGCTTGATGCTAAGGTTCCTCCCTGTAGGGAGGACTGTGTTGTTTTTTTTTGTTTCTATTTTCTTTGGCTAGATCTATTTTATTTTCGGTTTGGGTATTTTAGGGGGTATTTGAAGTTTGATTTTTCTTTTTACGTCGAAATAGGGGTCTGTCTGGTGCTGTTGAGGGTGTTTTGAAGAGAGAAGAGTTCGTCTAAGTTCGAGGGTTTTCGTGGGTAGATCGAATGGATTTCTTCTTTTTTTGTTAGAGAGCTGAAAGAGATTGAAGGGGAAATGGCTGCGGATTTTAAAGGGCTTCAATTAGGGGGATTTAGGTGACTGTATGGTGGCTGTAGGTGGGCTGAAAGGGAGCTAGTCAAGGGGCTGGTCCAGAGGCTGATAGGGGGCTGGTTGGGAGGCTGACAGGGGCGACAACGACTTCGTACCAACCCTTGGTTTCTGTCTCATTTCTCTTCTTTTTTTAATTTAATTTAATTTTTAATTTAATTTTTTTAATTTTTTAATTATTATATATTTTAAATATTTATTATTATTATTATTATTATTAGTATTAATATATTTAAAATGAAAACAGTAGACCCAGACAAAATCGATGTCTACAAATGTTCAAAGTTATGACAATTTTGTTTATGCTAAAAAGATAACTAAACCCATTCAACTCTTTTATTGCAACTGAAGTAAAGAATAAAAAGAAACTACAGACAGCTGTGCCCTTAAGAAGTTCTAAAACTAATCAGGCCATGAATAGGTTTAAGAAAAGATTGAGGGCCATAAAAGAAATTGATTTTTATGGATCCATAGATATAGTGAGACTTTACCTGATACCTGATGTAGTGGTGCCACCTAAATTTAAAGTGCTAGCGTTTGAAAAATATGATGGCACTAAGTGCCCCATCACGCATATCACAATGTATTATCGCAAGATGATGGCACATGTCAATAATGAAAAACTGTTCATGCATGTTTTTCAAGATAGTTTAACTGGATCTATAACGAGATGGTATGTCCAATTAGAAGGGACACGTATAAAGACATGAAAAGATCTTATCGATCCTTCATCAATCAGAATCGTCACATTATCGACATGGCTCCAGCTTGTCTTTCTTTGCAGGCAATGAAAAAGAAAACATCTAAATCCTTCAAGCAATATGCCCAAAGATGACGAGATGTAACTGCTCAAGTGTAACCTCTTTTGATGAAAAAAAAACTACAATGCTGTTTGTAAGTACTTTAAAGTCACCATATTATGAAAGGATGAAAGGAAATGCAACTAAGAACTTTGTTGATATAGTGATTTCACGAGAGAGCATTAAAAATACCATTAAAAATGATAAGCTTAAAGTAAGAAAACCTTCTAAAAGAGCAAATAAGAAAAAAAAAAAAAGAGGCTCAGGTTGGGAATCTTGAAGGACAACAATTCATAAGTTATTCTTAACCAATCTATCCCACATACCATCACACAGTAAGTCATACCTCTGCCTATCAACCGACTATATGACTTTCTTATCCATTTTCACCATGATCACTAGCTCACCCAGTCGGTGCAACAAGTAGTGCTTGAGAGCCTCGAACTTGGAAAAGACCTACATTCGACCCTATCCCTATAAGTTACACCGAGCTATACCAAGAACTCTACAAGAATCACCTCATTGCTCCTGTCTCTGCTAAACAGCTTGAACCCCTTTACCCTAAATGGTATGATTCCAATACTCATTGTGATTATCATTATGAGATAACAGGACACTCTATTGAGAATTATGTGCGTTTTCAACATAAGGTGCAAAGTCTAATCAATGAGGGATAGATAAGCTTTAATACTAGTGGAAGTTCAGTACCCAATGTCAACGGGAATCCTTTGCCCAATCATACAGTCAATGCTTTGGATACAGGTGAAAAACATGTGAAGAAAAAAGTAAAAGAGCTTAAGATGCCATTTAACCAGTTATATGAAATCTTATGTAAAGCTGAGATGATACACTAGTAGCTCCATGCATTTATATGAGAAGATGTATCCCAAATCAAATATGTAAATATCACAGCGAGGCTCCAAGACACTCAATTGACATTTGCAAGTAATTCCATGATAAAGTTAAAAAGCTGATTGACTCTTTCCAAATAGAGTTCTATAAAGAATCAAGAGCCTAAAAAAACATTGAGGGTGACTATGATAAATAAATGGGTGTCGAAACCTATCACCAAACGTTGTAAGAAAAAGCCACAATCAGCTGAGAATAAATTTGTTCCTAAACCAGTAGCTTTCAGAATCCCATGTTCATTTTCCTATAAAGATGAAAAAGCAATGCCTTGAAGATATGAGTGTGAAGTAATGACTCATAAGCAACAAAAAGGTATATCGAAAGTTGAAACTGCCAATATAATAGATGTAGGAGGCATAACTAGAAGTGAAAGATGTTATACTCAAGCAACTTAGGAAAAAGAAAAAGAGAAGCAAACTGAACCAATGATTCCAGATAAAGACACCCCGAGCTCTATGCTTGAAAAAGAAGCTGTGAGTTTTTAAAACTAGTAAAATATAATGAATACTCTATGGTGGAGCAACTAAATAAGATGCTAGCCAAGACTTATGTGACCCATAATGTATCTATGAAGTATGTGAATCACTTGGCAAGGAATCTAGTGGTACCACATCACATCTCTTTTAATGATGATGAAATTTCACCTAATGGTAGATAGAGCACCATGGCATTACACATCACTGTTAAATGTAAAAGTCACATAGTAACGAAGGTCTTCATTGATAACGGGTCAACTATTAATGTTATATCTAGTCCACTTTGGCTAAGCTATCCTTTGATATGTCTCATATTCAAGACAATCAGATGGTGGTCCAAGCATTTAATGAAACTAGATGACAAGTCTTGAAAGATGTTGAGTTTCCCATACAAATTGGGCCGTGTGTCTTCAACATAAAATTTCAAGTCATGGATATATCCCCATCATATAGTTATTTATTGGGAAGAGCATGAATCCATAAAGCAGGTGCCGTCCCCTCTTCACTATATCAAAAGATCAAATTCAATGTAAAAAGATAATTGGTGATTGTGGCTAGATAAAAAGATCTATTGGTAACTTAACCTATAAATGCCCCATATGTGAAAGCAACAGAAGATTCATTAGAATGTTCTTATAGATCTTTTAAACCTGTTAATGTAGTTGGTGAAAGACTCAAGTTCAACCACATTGTGATCAATTAGATTATTAACAAAGGTTACAGTGTTAGGTTTGGTTTAAACAAAAACCTTCAAGGGATAAGAGAGCATTCTAAGATATAGGATTACAGTTGTAGATCAAAGTTAGGTTATAAGACAAAAAAAATGTAAAACAACAACAAAAATGTAAAGAAAAAATCGATGATCTTTTCTCATTTGAGTAAAACTTTCATTCCTGGAAGATAAATACACCAAGGAGCTGAAGAGAACATAAAAAAAAAACCAAAATGAAAAAAAGCTTTTGCCAAGCTGTCCATTTATATGAGGGATAATGAAAGTCAAAACGAGAAAGTTTTGGTCTACCCCTGCCCACTTGGATATGAATTGCAGAATTGAAGGGTCATCCAGATGTCTATTATTTTTTATTTTTCTTATGTTTAAGTCTTTTATTTTCATTATGTCAATAAAAGTAGAAGCATGCATTTTGTTCATTTCTTCCATTCCATTCATTATATGGTGGATTCAAAGTTTCTTGCCAATATTTCCTATTTCATTAACTTTCAGGGATCCCAAATGAATGCGAAGGTAATCATGACAATGATCCAAAGTATAACTTTAAAAATTTAATCAATACCAATGAACTTTAATACTAAAAAAATTCTAAGAAATACAATCTCCAAATTTAATGAGGCTAATTGAACAATAAGATAAATCCATTAATCCTCATTAAAAAGTTGTTTGAATTGATCAATTTGTGTGATGCCGAAAACAAGAAAAAAGTCAAAATTGATATTTCACTCTCAGCGATTGATTGACAGCGATTAAAAGATTTGTTCCGATAGTTTGTGAATGTAATTGCTTGCTCCTACCAAGATATGCTTGGACTCAACATTGAAAATAATGAAACATAGGCTACCATTGAAGCTAGAATGCAAACCGATATAGCAAAGCTAAAAAGAATAAAATCAGTTATGCTATTGAAAATCAAAGAGAAAGTTAAAAAGTAATTTGATGCAAACTTTTTGCAAGTGGCTAAATATCCTGAATGAGTAGCTAATATAGTATTTATCCCCAAAAAAGATAAAAAAAAGTACGAATATATAAAAACTGTCGAGATCTAAATAGAGTTACTCTAAAGGATAATTTTTCTGTCTCACATAAATACAATGGTGAATAATACAACTCGACATTCAGTGTTCTCTTTTATGGATGAATTTTTCGATTACAATCAAATAAAAATAACCCGAGATGATATGAAAAAGACCATATTTATTATTACGTGAAAAATATTTTGCTACAAGGTCATGCTCTTTAGGCTAAAGAATATTGGGGCCGTTTATCAAATAACTATAGTGACCCTCTTTTATGATATGATGTATAAAGAGATTGAAGTATATGTAGATAACATGATTACTAAATTTTTAAAAAAAAAAGATCATGTAGTTAATCTTAGAAAATTATTTAAAAGATTAAAAAAATTTTAACTCAAACTGAATCCAGCTAAATATACATTCGGAGCCAGATCAAAAAAATTACTGAGATTTATAATCAGTGAAAGAGAAATAAAAGTTGATCCGAATAAAATTTAAACAATTCAACATTTATCCCCCCAAGCACACAAAAAAAGGTTTGAGGCTTCTTAGACAGATTAAACTATATTTTTTGATTCATTTTTCAACTCACTCTTAAATGTGACCCCATTTTCAAACTCTTTCGAAAGAATAATCTTAGGGAGTGGAATGAACAATATCAAAAAGCTTTCGATAAGATTAAACAATACTTATCAAATCCTCTAATATTAATATCCCATGTTTTGAAAAAATCACTGATTCTATATATAGTGATACATGAGAGATCAATGAGATATGTGTTAGGCTAACAAGATGAATCCGATAAGAAAGAGAAAGTTATTTATTACATAGCAAAAAATTCACAGAATATAATTCTAAGTATTCATCACTAGAGAAAATATGTTATGCTTTAGCTTGTACAACTAAAAGACTCAAGCAATATATGCTTTACTATACGACTTGACTCATAGCTAAATTGGATTCTATAAAATACGTCTTCAAGAAGCCATCATTATCAAGAATAATCGCAAGATGACAAGTGATATTTTCATGATACGACAATGCATGTGAGCTAACAAGCAATCAAAAGAAACATTATTGCTAAATTTTTAACAGATAAAGCTATTGATGATTACAAACCTATGAAGCTGAATTTTTCAAATGATGAATTAATTGCCATCTCAAGGATAAAAAAAGATAACAGCAAAGAGAAGATATGGAGAATGCATTTCGATGGGACCGCTAATGCCATGAGGCATGAGATCAATGCAATCTTAATATCTCCTATAAACCATTACTATCCTATTATAACAAGATTGAACTTCAATTGCACCAATAATGTAACTGAATATAAGGCTTATGTTATGGGCCAACATGTTGCTTTGGATAAAAAAATTAAAATGTTAAAAGTGTTTGAAGATTCAACTCTAGTCGTTTATCAATTAAAAGATGAATGAAAAACAAGGGATTCAAAACTCATCCTTTATCACAAATACATCTTAAAGTTGTGTAAACAATTCAAGGCAATTCAATTTGAACAATTGCCCCGTGAAGAAAATCAAATTACAAATGCCTTGACTACCTTAGCTACAATGGTACAGAATGGTGATACTATTAAAATTTAGCCTATCAAACTAAATATCAAAGATATGCCAGTACATTGTGCCAAGCTTAAAAGAGGAAAAAGATGCCCACTCCTGATATCATGATATTATGCGATATTAAAAGAATCAACAGTATCCAAATCGAGCAACAAAAAATGATAAAAGAATTTTAAGAAAGTTGAATATTATATTCTTTTTAGATGAAAAAATTTTGTACAAAAGAGATAAAGATCAAGTATTATTACGTTGTGTATGTGCTTCTGAGGCCAAAAAGATTAATGAGGAAGTTCACAATAATGTATGTGAAGCATATGCAAATAGGCATATGATGACAAAACAAGTTATGCAAACTGAATATTACATGTTGACAATGAAAAAAGATTACATTAATTATGCTAAAAAATGTCACAAATACCAAATTTATGCTGACAAGATTCATACTCCACCCGGTGCTTTACATGTCATAGCATCACCTTGACCATTTTCTATGTAGGAATTGGATTTCATTAGTCTTATCACACCAAAAGCCTCAAACGAGAATAGATTCATTTTTTTTATGATTGATTACTTCACTAAATAGGTTGAAGTCACCTCTATCACAACTGCGATTAGATCAGTGGTCTATAAATTCATCAAAAGAGAAATAATCTGTAAATACGAACTCTCAAAAAAATTATCTCAGACAATGCAAAGAATCTAAATAGCAAGATGATGCAAGAAATATGTGTTTAATTCAAGATCAAACATCATAATTCAGCTCCATATCGCTCAAAAATGAATGAGACAGTGAAAGCTGTAAATAAGAACATCAAAAAGATTCTGAAAAAGATAACAAAAACATACAAAAACTGACATGAGAAATTGTCTTTTGCCTTACAAACGTATCAAACTTCTATGCGCACTTCTACTGAGGCAACTCTCTTTTTCTTGGTTTATAAGATGAAAGTTGTATTGTCAATAGAAATTGATATCTTATCCCTTAAAGTTTTAAGAAAAGTAAGATTAAAAGAAGCTAAATGAGTCCGAAAGCGTTATGAACAATTAAACTTTATTGAAGAAAAAAAATTAACAGTACTCTGTCATAGCCAATTGTACCAAAAGAGAATGATGAAAGCTTATGACAAGAAGGTCAAACTACGTCAATTCTGAAAAAAAAAAGCTACTATTGAAAAAAATCCTTCCAAGTCAACATGATGATAGACGAAAAATAAACTCTAAATTATGAAAGATCATATATGGTTAAAAAAAGCTCTTTCAAAAGGAGCCTTAATCTTGTCAAAAATAAAAGGAGATGAACTTCCTAACGCTGTTAATTTTTGATGCAATAAAAAAGTATTTTGCTTGATTCTAAAAAAAGAAAAGTTTAAATTGAAAACTCGAAAAGGTAACTTGAACAAAAAAAAAAGTTCGAGTTGAAAATCGAAAGGACAACTTGAACAAAAAAAGGTTCAAGTTGAAAACTCGAAAAGGCGACTTGGATTCAAATAAAAAAGTTCAAGTTGAAAACCTTGAAAGGCAACATGAATTAAATGAAAACAAACTCAGGTGAATAGAATATGCCATCACTTGAAAGGTATACTAACGACAATGAATTTCAAAAAATTTTGAAGTATTGATGCATCGTATTTTAATTGAATTTTTAAAAAAAATCCAAGATTCGTTGTCATGATTATCTAATCATTTCTCTTGAGGCATTGCTACCCTAAATAGCCGCTCTTGTACATTTTTTTTTATTTTTATACCATCATTTGTAATTTATTGCTTATCCAAATAAATAAAAGCCATCTTATTGTTATCTCCTAGTTTTATACATTGCCAATATATATTTGTCTTTTCTCTTTATGCCTTGCCATGAATGAAAGAATAGCATAATTTGCATCCCACACTTTCAAATTGAAATAATGATTAATAATTAAACAAAATCATAAAAAGTGTTACTTTGAAAAATCAAAGAAGACAAGAACTGAAGATGAACTCTTCCAAAAATTGAACAAAATAGCTTCCATAGCCTTTCTAGGGATAAAGATAAATATTCATGCTAATGAAAAACAATTTTTTTGTCAAAAGTGTGCAGAAATGAGAATGTAAAAGCCTTAGTACCATAATTAATGTTTCATTTACATCCTAAATAAGGCATGCTTTTACATCATTCACTTGATTTTGACTCAATCCAAATCATTTCTCATAATTCGTGATTTCATCTTGATCATTTTTTATCTCAACTTGTCTTGATTGCTTCATTTTAACTCATGATTTCATCCAGATCATTTGATCTTGGCTCAATCCAGATCATTTTTTATGATTCATGATTCATCTCGTTCATTTTCGACCTTGACTCGATGTTGATTACTTCATTTTTTGACTCATGATTTCGTTCTGATCACTTGATCTTGACTTAATTCAAATAATTTCTCATGATTCGTGATTTCATCTCAATCATTTTCGACTTTCATTCAATCTTGACCGCTTTTATTTTGACTCTTGATTTCATCCGATCACTTGATCTTAACTCAATCCAAATCATTTCTCATTATTCGTGATTTCGTCTAGGTCATTTTCAACCTCGACTTATCTTAAGCGTTTTATTTTAACTAGTGATTTCATTCTAATCACTTGATCTTGACTCGATTCAAATCATTTCATATAATTTATGATTTTATCTCGATTATTTTCGCTCTCGACTCAGTCTTTGTTGCTTCATTTTGACTTATGATTTTATCTCGATCATCTGATATTCACTTAGTCGAAATCATTTTTCAAAATTCATGGATCATTTTTTTATTGACTCGAATGAAATAGTGTCTAATCTTTACAACATCCCTATCTAACAGAAATGTACATAAGGACTGTAATGCAACATTTATAAACTAATCAAACTAATTCCCTATCATATTTTTGTTATTATAGTATATATTACTTATTGTACCATTTTAATGTCATTATTATTATATTACTAATGTATATATAATTATTATTATTATTATTATTATATTTCTTCTATTCCTTTATTTCCTTTTTTTTCCAATTTGCACACAGAACAGAAAAAAAATCAGACCAAAATCTTCAATCAATGTTAAATTCAAATATATTCAATGTGATTGATTGAATTTTGAATCCAAAAATCACACTAAACAAAATACAATCTCAAGATTCAAGCCTGCAATTGATTTTGTTCGTTTGTTAAAATTGATCTTAAAACTACCTATAAATTCAATCGACTTTAAAAAAGGTGAACATACAAAAAATTTGTTAGAGAAAAAGGTTTAAGAAATTTTGGGCAAAAACGATTCTAAGAGTTAAATTTTGAGATTTTAAGTGCAATATGAAATTATAGGTTTGATTTTAAGTTTCTGCATTAAAATTAAGGTTTGGGACAATTCTGTAAGTAATTAAGACAAAATTTGAAAGAAATCTAAAAAAATTTGAAAAAATCTAGATTTTTCTAAATATTTTTACGTTCGGATGAATTTTTTAATAAAATTTTCGATGATTAATTAAATTTTTCAACCACATTCCCGCCAATTTTTCAAAAACCGATAAAATTTTTAATTTTCAATTGAATTTGCTAATGGGTTCTTAAAAGATTTTTAAAGAAAAAACAGAGAAAATTAAAGGTAGAGTGAGAAAATAGAGAAAAGAATTAAAAATTACCTTTTATACTGACCAAAAACATCTTTTTAAACACTCAAGATCCGCGCGTTATCCCAATAACCCACATGTTGACCCACATTCCAACAAAACCCAATTGTAAGTTTTCTTTCTTCAATTTTATTTTTATTTTTTGATTTAATTTTATTTTTAACCCATTTTATTTTTATTTATTTTTATTTTATTTAAAAAAAATGTTATTTTGTCATTTTTGTTTCTGAAAGTAAAAAAGGAAAGAAAAATGATTTAATACAAAAAAGCTTTTCTAATAAAATTTTCAAAAACATTTATAAAATCCTTTCAATAAAAATAAAAAATAAAAAAGGCAAAAAAATCTTTTTCAAACAAAAATCCTTACAAAATAAATTTATGAAATCCACTAAACTATTGAAAAATTTTATAAATTAATTTTCAAAGAAAAAATTATCTTCTAAACTATTGAATGATTGCTTCATATTAAGTCCTATCAAACTATTGAAAGACTTTACTAAATAAAATACTTTAATAAATCCGACAACAGAGCTTTTTTAAAATAAAACACTAATCTCTATGAATACTCCTGAGAAAAAAATATTATCTTAAATTACTACCAAATTATTGAGACAATTTCAATATATATTTTCACTATGAAATTATTTGGTAAATCATAAAATGATCAACGCTTGGATAATTTAAAATCAAACTGATACCATCCCTTGAATGAACGTAATAAGGGTGCTACAACATTCTCCATGCTAATCGACTATTTTCACATATCAAAATATGTTGCAAATGACCAATCACACAAACAAAAAAAATTAGTGGCAACTCCTTTCATCTATGTCTAACAGTAAATCCACAAATCTATATATTATGACATATATATATATATACAAATCACTGAAAACAAATCAAAAAGGAAACATTAGATATAGGAGAGGAAACAAATGCACAAAGGAAACATACAATCACTGCAAGTTCTGAAGAATATTATACAGTATATAGCCTGCAAGATTGTTATGGCTTATGTCCCTACAGATTTTGTTAAATATCATTATAAAGATAATCAAATAAAAATAGAGAAAATCAACCAACTATTAAAGATGATACACTCCTTAGAGTTCCTTCAATAATGTTAAACTTTGAAGGCTGTAACCTGTTGACCCAGAAATTCCAAGATTTGATAGTTTACTGACAAAAAGGACAATGGAACTTGGATTTGTTTGAATTATCAGTTTCAAACTTGACCTTTTTAGACAAATTCCATTCAGGCCTACTGATTCTAATAACAAAAAAACCTTATAAATAGAAACTCAATTGATAAGTTGAACAAAAATTCCCAACAAACCATCATTAGTTCATTAGCAACAGTAGAATGAAACATTATATAATTTAAAAGTACCTAAAATTTTACTTTATAGTTGAAGCCTATATTTACACTTGTAAAATAACAACAGAAAAAATAAAATAAGCTTTTTGGCAACATTCTTCAAGGAGGTATCAAATTTTAGATAGATAAAATAAGCTATGTATTTTATAGAATAGTGTACAAATATATCAATTTCTAAATTCAAACACGTTATTAGAAATTTCTATGGAATAGCATATAGAATTATATAGTCACAGTGGAGCATGCCTTCCTTGATTACAGCTGTAATCACAATAGTGCACAAATATATCAATTTGGACATTCAGTTGGTTTATTAGAAATTCCTTAGGATTCTTAAATCTGTTACAGTATATTCTTGATACAAAGCAGGGCAAAAGAAAGGTTATTGAATGGTTCACCATAATTTCTATCATTCGTAGTGTTGCGAAAGTCAATTATCTTCTTGCCCACTAAGATAGTACAAATATTTTTATTTGGTCATTTTCATTTGTAAATCAATATGAAAATTATCTAAAACAAAAGATAAAATGATAAAAATAAATAAATTAAAATAGCGTACAAAATCCTAAAGAATTTCTAATATTGCAACAGAAACATTTGGCCCAAATTCATGTATACAAAACCCCCAAAACTCTAACTCCAATCATGGTAAAGATAATTTATAAGAAAAATCTAAAAACTGAATCATGTCAAAAAGCAAGCTTAGAAGACAAAATTAAGAGCAAATTTATAGTGAAATAAATGAGAGCAGATTTTCCATGAAATTTTATGGATCCTAAAAAGAATTTCAAAAACTTCAGGAATGATGGCATGCCTTATCAATAGTGTCATAGTGTGTTCAAAACTACTTTATCATCTATTTCACTGTAAGAAAACATCAAAAAGAATTAAAAGAACTAATAATAATTCAGCTTGAACAAAGCAGAGGTTTAGGAGCAAATGCAACAACTTAAGTTAAATCAAGTCCATGCAACAACAACCATTGGATAAACCTACACCTCCAAAACACAAATTAAGTGCAACTAAAAATAATAAGCATAAATCATAGTGCTAAAGCATTTCCAAACTTTACACACTCAAAAACTTCATTATAACACACAAATTAACCAAAAATTTATAAACAAATAATAATAAGCAAGCATTACTATTTGAAATAAAGTTTCAATGATCACTTATAGAGATCAAATTGTATTTGTAGAGATTAAATTAGAACAAATAACAATAAGAAAACATATACATAGAGATCAAATCTTCATGTGACTTCATAGACAAATTGTATGTTAAAATTTAAGTTATTATACTTTTCACGTGTTATTATAGATCAAAAAGTGCACAAACTAACTAATAGAAGTTAACTTTCAATTTGTTGATAGATCTTACTTTTTGTTTTAATTCAAGATCATTTGGCTGAAAAGTAAGAAAGTAGGTTACAATAATGCTTACAAAATTGTCACAAAAAGAAATTTTAATTGTAAATGTCAATAAGGAGTTTAGTAGACAGGTTAATATATAGCACTATATCAAAAGGAAACAAACTTTAAAGAACAAAAACCAAGAATCACAGCTTTTTAAGCAAACTGATAATTATTTTGAAACGCTAAACAATTTTAGATGCAAATATTATTCCAAGATGGATTAAATTATAAGATTAAAGCTTTCAAAGTAAGCACAAATTTTCATTTAGAAAAAACAACGAAAATGAAGAATCAACTCGAGATGCAATGTAAATTAAGAAATCAATTTATGATCGTACATTGTTTAGATGATAAAGTTAACCAAATTTCATAGCCATTTTCATATGAAAAAGCAGTTCTTACCCTCATCCTCTTCCCCTTCCCACACCTACCATTTTATGGCAAGACTTATCAGCAACCAGTCCCTACATATGTGCGTTAATGCCAATGCAATTCCACCACCAAAACACAGCAAAGCTACAACCATAGATGTAAATCAATTTCACATATCCAAGAGAGATAGGCTGTATGAAAATTTAATTTTCAAACCAGAAATTGAAGATTTTTAGTGTCTACAAATAATCAAGCGGGGACAAACATAAAAATAATATTTCACCAAGTCAAATACTATTATTTTAAATAGCACAAAAATAAGTGAAAACAATAAAAAATCTTGCTACCACCACCATATCTAATACCATCAATCAGATTCCACCACTAATCTCAATAAAAAAAAAAGTTTAAATTTTATTTTTAAAATATTGCAGTAATAAAAAGAAGAAAACACCTAGCCTAGTTGCCTCAGTAAAAACATAGATTATTTTAAAGTATATCATTTATTGTGATGATGATACCTGCATCTTTTGGTTTGCCTTGAACTTGATTCGACTGCCAAACAATTTTTTGGGGGGTTTTTGTAATGGATTTTTCAAAACAGGGAGCTATTTTTTTCTTTGATAGGAGAAAAAAGTCTTAATTTTCTGTAAGAAGCCTAAAGATCAAGCAAAATTAAACAAAGCTCAAGGGATAAGTTTTGTTTTCAAAACAGTCGCTTAATCTGATGTAATGATGAATTTAATATTTACCAGAAGAGTGTTGCTCATTGATTTGCATACCGGGTTAAAGTGTCTAGTTTTTCTTCTCCCTGTAGTTAGTAGAAGGAGAGTGATGGAAGCTAATCTGATTCTGATCTGATGGATGGGAGACAGGTTGAAGTGTAGGCAAAATGTGAAAAGGAATGGAAAATTGTACCTTACCTTCCTTTTCCTTGAACTGTTAAATATTTCAAGCTAAATTGTTTTTCAATTCTAAAAGCACAGGAAAAAAATATAAATGAGTCAACGAAAAAAATAATAAAAGAAAAAACAACCTGCAACTTCGTTGCATTGTATAGATAATGCTATTTCTACACAGATGAACAATCATTCAATAATGCAAATCAAAACAATTCTATGATTAACTACCTTCACAGAAAAACATAAAATCTAAGCAATAAATTACCATCAAATATTCAATGCAAAAAAAGGATTAGATGCTTATATACAACAATTATAATCAAAATTTAAGGGCATTTCTTTAACTCAAAATTATCGATCTAAAGATATGGATATCATACTTTTGGAATCGTCAATATAAGATGTATAAAATCCAAATAACCATACAAAACTATTCCTTTAAGCAATCAGAGCTTAAAACCAAAAAACGAGAGAAAGATTAAAATAGATACCATAGTTTTGACGTGATGAACAATTCACTGCACTTCACCAGTTCTGTGGAAAACAGTCCCTTCAATGCAAGCTCAATCTACATTTCATGAAACATATGTAGCAAAAGAAACAATCAGCTATATCAAGTAACATTTGTAAACAAATTGGAATTTTTTTAAAAAGACTGGAAAAGTTTACCTCTTTTTCATTATCATAAATATGGGCACAATCGATGTGCCTATAACTAGCTTGCACAAAAATGAAACCAGAATATTCAAAGCTTCAGCAATTACTTTCCATTTTAACTCTAATAAAACTTGAAGTTCATCTGAACTATATGCTTGCAGAGGTAATAAATGTAACAAAGTTCAATTATGTAATACTACAAAATTCCACCTAGATCCTCAAAGTATATTGATAAAGCAACTAATTTCGGGGCAGAATAAAATTGATGAAAATGGGATCTTTCATGGGTAATGAAGGGAAAATTTATAGAATTAGGTTCTAATACAAGGAAGAGCAGGAAGAGAAACATATCAAAGGCAATAAATTAAAGACAAAACCTTGACTGCAGCAATGACAGCTTCACCAATAACACCTGAAGGAGCTTTCCATGTTCCCAAACCAACAGACGGCATCTTTGCTCCGGTGTTAAGCTCAAAATATAAAGGTCCCTGTCCAGTTTCCTTGTCCATTTTTCACTACAGGAACAACCAAAACAAAGAGCAAATACTAATTACAGCAATAAACTTGCAGTACTATACTGCAATGCAATTGAAAAGGAAACAATTTAAAAAATATATACCTTGTTTGATCCAAATGATAATCAGTAGCTCTTTGGAATAGGTTTGTGGCAGAAAGAGAAAAAAAAGATATAAAATAGATTAGAAAATCACGATTCTTCAGCTCCAAACCCCGAAACTAGTGGGATAGTTTAGGCTGACTAGGTTGTGATCACTGGCAGTGATCTTTGGGAGGCATTGAAAATTTAAATTTGAGTTTAAAAAAATGCCCCTGAAAAATCTTTGGAAGGCTTTGAAAAATTTAAAAAAAAAAAAATGCTTTGAAAAATTAAAAGAAAACTAAATCGGTATCCTTTCGAGAAGACTGAAAAAAGCAAAGAAAAGAAAATAGAGATGAAGAGCAACAAACTGAGGGATTAAGAGGAAAAACAAAGGAAACGGAAGATCATTCGCTTACCCATCTCCTATTTTTTCTTTTGAATCTGTCAACTACTCCTTTTTTGATTCACCTGCTCCCTTCTCAGTCATTCTTTATCAAATCAAAAATCTTCTGTAAAAATCACCTACCCCTTTCTCTCGTCTCTTGTCAATAGTGTTGGTGGGTGGGTGTGATAATGTTGGAGGTTTTTGGTAAATTTATCAAGGAAATTGATATGGCAGAAGAAAAGGAAAAAAAAATGGTTAATGGGGGAGATGTTGCCGGAAGAAAAAAAAAAAAAAAACTGAAAGAGTGCCATTAATGTGAAAAAAAAAAGTCTAAATAAAATAATTTTACTTGAAAGGTTTTTTTTTTAATTTATGTAATTTATATATATACAATTTTCTTATATATTTATTTATATAAGAAAAAAGATAATCATGTTTAAATAAAAAATTTATATAATCACAAGAAATAAAAATAAAAAATAGAATAAACAATATTTTCTAATCTAATATATCTTATTTAATAATGACAGATTTAATTTTTTTAAGTATGCATTTATAATTTATATAAAATATTTTCGGTAGATTTATTAATTTTATTAATAAAAATAATATTTTAAAAAAATTTTGATAATATCAAGAAAAGTTTTTCTTTAATTTTTTAATTTTCTATTTTTGAGAGTGATAAAAAAAATTGAGAGTATTTAGGGAGTTTTTTTTTATTTTTGTTTTTCAATTTTAAAAGATTTCTGAACATTCCATTACACTATTTGAATCCACCCCTGCTAGAAAGATTTTAAGTAAAAAAAAATGTTTTTCCTGCTAATCTCAATTGAATGGTGGAAGGGATTGTTTTTTTTTTATTATTATTTGTAGTTTTAAAATACCTATATCGAAGACACATAAAAGTGGTGATGGGAGCTGATTTGATTTATCTCTTTGTAATTTTATCTATTTCTATGATTTTATTTGTCTCTGAATTCTACGGTAACAATAAGTAATCATTTTTATGGTAAAATGTAAGTGACTTGGATTGAAAATGTATCTGCCACCGGCGTTTCTACAATTAATGTGATGGGACAGAGAGTACGAGAGGATCAAGTAGTATTATACATTAAAGACCACGTTTTTAAATTAAAAAACATATCCTTAGTGGTAAGAAGTCCCACACGGAGCGGGTGAAGTATTATTTTATGACGGGAATTTTAACCCCGTTTTTAAATTAAGAACCGCAGTTAATAATATTAAATATTATTATTTTAATAAAAATATAGTTAAAATATTAAATTAATTATATTTTTTTTTTTATTATCAATCTTATTTTAAAAATAAAACGTGAATTTTTAATATATTATTAATCATTTTTTAAATAAAAAAATTATTTTTATTTAAAAATATTACGTTTTTGTTATTAAAAATATAATTAAAAAATAATATAATATTATTTTATAATATATTAATTAATATGTTTACAACATAACTAACGTGCGTGATATGAAAACGAAACAAAGAAAATCATAAGAAACAAGGGCGATTGCAGAAAACAAAATAAAAAAAGCGGAGCACAAGAGTTGACAGTGAATAAACCAAAGTAAAGTCAAAAAAAAAAAAAAAAAGAAAGAAAACCAGAAAACAGCCACGTGACAGCTCAATGAAAACTTTTGTACTCCGTACAACACATAAGCTCAGGTCCTTCTCCAGCTCTAGTTCCTGAGATTGAAGTAGCACCAGCAGCAACATCTGTACTAGCACCTGCACCATTTAGTTATGGTCCGGCAATGTCCTATCAAGCTCATGCAAGCATTGTAAAGTTACATCCACCTGTAGGTGCATTAGCGAAGTCACTTTATGTTTCAAATATGATTTTCACTTCTTCACCACCACCATATCTCAAACATTCTCGTTCTAGCCCATCACCTGCAACACATAAACATTTATCACCTGGAGCCCATGATAGAACTGTGCATTCAGCGGACGAAAAGAAGGATGTCATGAAGACTGTCATTGCCGTTATTGCTACTGCAGCCACAACATTTGTGTTGTTGGCTGTTGCACTGGTCTTCTTTTGTTGTCTGAAGAGAAGGAGCCGAAAAAAGGATGAAGAACCTCTTATCTACTTTAAGTAATGTACCTCATGGTATGTGGTTATTGTATTTCTTTGTCACTGAGTTGTTAATCATCTTTATTTTCTTGTTCATGTTTCCACAAGCATTTTAACTTTACGATCTTTTAGATTCTTCACAGAAGTCCATTAGTTTAGGAAGTTCCGGCAAGAAAGAATTCAAAATTAGCAGCGGAAAGAGCCCTTCTCTTAATAGTAGTTTGTTCATGAAGCAAGCTAATCATGATGCCTCACTTGCCAAAGCACCGCCACTAGAAGCAAGTGCAGAAAAACCATTCCCTCCCCTGAAACCTCCTCCTGGAAGATTAGCTCCTCCACCTCCTCCCCCTCGTCCTAACCCCCCATCTCAACCCTAAGTTGTTCGTCCTCCACCTATGCCACCAAAATCAAAACCTTCACCTCTTGAGCCACATCATCGAGGACATAATACTTCTGGTGGTGGAGATGAGACTGATGGTGAATCGGGGGCTTCAAAAGCCAAGTTAAAACCATTTTTCTGGGACAAGGTTATGGCTAATTCAGATCAAACAATGGTTTGGCATGAGATCAGTGTTCGATCATTCCAGTAAGACAACAATTCTACCTTATATTAATTTTAGATTTTCTGGCTAAGAATGTTTGTCAAAATCTACTTTGATTCCAAATTGTATTAAAACCCTTTACAGGTTCAATGAGGAGATGATCGAGACCTGATTTGGTTATAATCACAGGACTAATAACAAGAATCATCAAAAGAGAGATTCACCATCAGAACCTTCAATCCAGTACATTCAGATTATTGACACTAGGAAAGCACAAAACTTGTCTATTCTTCTACGTGCACTAAATGTCACAACAGAAGAAGTTGTTGATGCTCTCCGAGAAGGTTTCTATGCTATCTCTTAGAGAAATACTATCAGAAGTATTCTGTTATACTAGCAACCAGAATTTCCTTTTCTGGTTTGACAGACATTTAGAATGCACAAAATTTGATTGAAGAAAGAATTAATTGCTTAAATTGATAATGTTATCTTCAGTTCAGATGCAAATAGTCTTCAGTCTTCACTACTCAATGGTTCCAAACAACTCTTGCCTTTGATATTTTATTTGTTCTTTGCTTCATAGAGTTTGAGTTTTTAACATTTTCTGATGGTTCATAACCATGGTATTAGAGAAGAATAAGTGATGAAAAATTCACTCATATCAATTTTCAGGCCATTTAAGGCTCTTGGACTGTGAATAATATACAGTCCTATATTTTATCTTCCAAAACTATTTCTATAATTTTCATTTTGTCTGAACTAGATCGTTAAGGTTCAGTTCCGCTGTTAACATTTTACTGGTAAATGGTTCTGAGCATTCACCTGTTGTCTTGCTACTTAAGAGAAAAAAGCATGTCAGAGGCAAGATAGTAATTGAGATACTAAGTGCATACTCATTGGTTGCAAGGGCAGAAAGTATTAAATTAATATTCATCTAGCCAGTGAAATATGCTAGTGAAATGTGTGTTCCAGATCCACCTTCTTCATTCTTAAATACATGTGACAACAAACTCTTCAGAATTAAACTGAACCAGGTAACAAGCTTCCAGCAGAGATCCTTCAAACATTGCAGAAGATGGCACCAACAACAGAAGAGGAACTTAAGCTTAGATTATTCACAGGATATGTTTCTCAACTAGGTCCTGCAGAGAGGTTCCTTAAAATCTTGGTTGAAATAGCTTTTGCCTTCAAACGAATTGAGTCATTGCTGTCAGTGACTACTCTCCACGAAGAAGTCACTGGCATTAAATAGTCTTTTGCAACTCTTGAGGTGAAATACTACATATACGAACTGAATAATAGAGAGTCCTTCAGGTTCCCCAAGAAGGAAGGAAATGAAAACTAGAATATTTCTCATAGGTCTCTATTAATTTTTTAGTCAATGGAATCTTGTCCTTCTCAATAATAAGGAGACCACAGAATTCAATGATATCCTTAAAAACATATGTTCTAGGAATTTATGTCCATGAATATAGTTCCTACATCAAAGATGCTTTATTAGATAAAGATAAGTAGCCAGCTGGTTCTGATTATTGTCTTAATGGCAGGCAGCTTGCACCAAGCTCAAAAGCAGGAGATTATTCCTAAAACTTCTAGAAGCGGTGCTTAAAACTGGTAATCGCATGAATGATGGTACCTACCATGGTGGTGCACAGGCATTCAAGCTTGACACACTCTTGAAACTGTCTGATGTAAAAGGGATAGATGGTAAGACCACGCTCCTTCACTTTGTAATTCAGGAGATCATACGTTCTGAGGACATAAGAGCTGTTCGCACACAATTATCAAGAGGGGGCCTTTCAAGCTTCAATTCAGAGGACTTTGTTGAAGATCACAACCAAGAGGCAGAGGAACATTACAGCAGTCTTCGTCTTCAAGTTGTTTCAGGTGTAAGCAGTGAACTTGAAGATGTTAAGAAGGCCGATGTATTTGATGTTGACGCCTAACATCTACTATGTCAAAACTTAAATCATTCTTTGCAAAAAACTACAGAGTTCATGAATTCAAAGATGAAGACTATGGATGAGGACAGTGAATTTTTTCGTTCACTGTCTAGTTTTGTTGATCACGCAGATGCTGATGAAAGGATAATGGACCTGGTCAAGAGCACAGAAGATTACTTTCATGGACAGGCAGGAAGAAACGAAGGCTTGCAGTTGGGCATGATTTCTTGATAATGTTAGAAAAAGAATGTAAAGAAGTTAGTAACACAAGCGCTAAGCCACTCAGGAATTCCGGAAACGAAGGCGCATCACTGCCAGCTTATCTAGAGAACCAACAATCATCTTTGGAAAATCAGCAACCGTTCTCAGATATTCATAAACTACTATTTCCAGCAATTTCTGATCGGTAGATGGACTTAGCTGTACATTTAGAAAGGTATATGAGATTTTCCAATGGATACATATACTATTATTATTTTTATTATTATTATTATTATTATTATTATTATGAGTTTATATTTGATATATTGTTAGTGTATTAAATATTATTATCTTTAGTGTATCAAACATTATTATCCTGCTTTAACTCGTCTACAAGAAAAATGATTCTAGATGAAGCTAATTTGATTAACATAGACATCAAACTTTGGCCAAGGACTTCGGATTTATGTCAGTTTGTTTTATGACAAGTAAAACATCCTAACAAATGGGGGGATTTCTTTTCCAGGTCATGTCTCACAACCTGATTTTAACCAAATAAAGAAAATAAAAGTTAGAAACCAACTGGTTTTGTTGATTTTGGTTCTTTCTATTTTTAGATTCGATCCACCACTATAGAACAACACAAAGCTTACATAGGAACAGAATAAAACTGTGAGATTTATGAACTATGGAGCTTTCTCATTTCACTGCTCTCAATAGATTCAATTACCATTCATAATTCATGATTCTAATTATTTCTATTCTCTGTGTTGCTCATTCAGGTGGTTCAAAATAGTGCATTATAGGAATCATGACCAGATGGAAATTGCAGAATCAGGGTCTTTGTCAGTTGTCTTATGAACAGAATGCAAAGCTTTAAGTTTCATTATCTTGTCGAATCGTAATGAAAAATACCAATAGAAAGGAGAATGGCTAAGAGCCAAAGAGGGAAAGAACCTCAAGCAATCAGAACTTTCAGAAGATACAACAGATTTCATTTGTACGGTTAACTGTGTCTATATCCATGCGAATACATCAATATATAACTGCCTTTTTCTTTTCTTTTCTTTCCATTTGTGCTAATGAGAAACTGCATTCTCAGTTATTCACGAGTCCAATCCCAGTATTTTTTGTTTTTATGAGCCCGAGTTTTTTATGATTAGCTAGAATAAGGTGTGTTGATACTTGGAATACTGCTTTTGCTGGTAAAGACAATAAAGATTATTATTCAACCATAGTTTGGTGATTGTTTGATGGGGTGGTGTGCCATTCAATTGTCTGTTGAATTTTTTTCAATAAGCAAAAAACCAACATTTTTACTACCTTTCTCAAAGATGAATAATACGGTTAAAACTAAATCTAAATTTAATATTTATTTTTAATTATTTTTTATTTGACTTTTTAAAATTTTAACCATAACTTTTTTTTTTATCATTCAAGGGAAACAAAGTCTTACATTAAGGAGGAGGAGGGAAAATTGGGACTCGTACTCCAACCTTGATATCTTTTTAAAGACTGTCTTGACTATTAAATTAAACAGCTGAAGACTAATCATAACTTTAATAATGAAAAAAATCTTTTCTCATTCATTTTTGTAAAGTTTTCCTTTATTTTTAATACGTTATTCAAGCAAAATTAATAACATAATTAAATATTTTTAATCAAAAAAATATTAATTAATCTTTAATAACACCGGTTAAAATGATATTTAAGAAAATAAAATTTGTAATTAATATATTATTTTGTATTGAATTTAATCAAAATAATGCATTCAATATAAAAATCTTTCATAAAATAACATTTTAATTAATTTTAAACGGAATCTATAAGCATTCGGATTTTTTTTTTCTTTTGAAATTAATAGGATCTTATTCAAATATAGTAAAAATAACAAATAGTACTAGTAGTACAAGATGCACCTACTCTAGCAATTTCCCAAGCTAATGACACCAATAGAAATCTTATATAAATATATAAAAATTAAAATTTTTAGTAAAAAACTCTAATGTGAATAACTTATATTTTTGAAATGTGGTTGGATTTAAAAAATTATCATGTATTTTTTAATAAATTTATTTTATTTATTTAAAACATATTTATTTTTTTATACTAAAACTTTTATTACTTAAAAAATAATTAGTTAAACTAAATTAATTACATTTATTATCTTTTAAATATCTAATATTTTGTATTTTATATTAATAAATTACAATTAATTTGATCAATAATACAAATAAAAAAAGAAACTAAATAAAAAGCTAATTACTCATTAATATATTTCTATATCTTCTAATTACTCAAGAAAAATTAAATGAAATTTAATATAGTAAATAAGAAAAATGAAATTAGCCATTTAATGGATTGATAATAATAATATCATTAATTAGGGAAAAAAATTTTTAAATACAGATTAAGCAAGAATTGATAATTTATAATTTTAAGCGAATATTACATTAATTTCATGTCTTTTATATACATTATCCTATTAATAATAGTAACTTTTTAATACATTTATGATAATGTCTCTTAATAGTAATATAAATATAAATATTCTACCAAAAAGAATATTAAATAAATTGAATTTGACTATTCTTCAACTTTGTTTTACTGTAATTTTGTTTCTATTGTCTTATAAGAAATTTATTTTGTAGTATTGTTTTTTTTTTTTTTTTTGTAAGTTTATTGAGGTTTTACTCATATTTTTGTTGTGCAATTATTAAGTTTTATTTTTAGAATAACAATTTTATCAACTATATATCTTATTATAATTTTTTTATTTTATAATTTATAATTTAAAAAAGAATCTTTAATATTTTCTATAATATGTTGAATGTGATATTGTTAGAGAATTCTTTTCTTTTATGAGGTATTAATTAGCATAAGTTTAATGATTTTGTTTTGTTTTGGGAGGTTATTTGATAAGATTATTTTAATTTGTAAGGTTTTACAATTAGATGCCAAGAATGATTAATTAATTTGGATGCTATTATACTTTGCGGCTATGTATTGATTAAAAACTAAATCATAAGAATTCTAAGATGTTATATTGTCAATCAACATGCAATTATATATTTAATTATAACTTGATTAAATATGTTTTGGTTTTAATTGAAAAAGAAAAAATTATTTTTTAAATTCTTAGTAAATGAAGTTTTTTTTTTTTTTTGGTAAGAAACATAAATGAATTAATTATAAAAAAGTACGATACATAACATGTCCAGCTTCATTGGCGAGGACTAAATCTTTAACAAAGGAAGAAGGTTCACTAAACACCACATAGTTAGCCTCATAATGACTAGAACTATTACAGCAATTGCTATACCAAACCGAGCAAGGGTATCAGCACACCTATTCCATTCCCTAAACACATGAAGCATGCGTTGATCTTCAAGATCTTTCATCAACTTCCTGCAATCAGAGACCAGAAGAAGTACCATGAGATTAGTCACTTGGTGATTCTTAATCATGGAGATGGCAGTGGTGATATCAAGTTCAATTTTCAAAAGTCTTTTCGCCAAAAATAATCCATTTCTGAAAGCCCACAATTCAGTCAAAATATTTGAACACACTTCAATATATCTAGAGGAACTAGAAATCCATTTTCCCTTACTATCTCGAATAATAGCTCCAACTCCTGCTTTCCCAAAGTTGCCTAATGCCAAGCCATCTATGTTCAATTTATACCATCCCTCGTTGGGAGGATTCCACCTAATGGACACAAAGGATTGCGATGGAGCCCGAACTCCTCTTTGGTTCATCGCAAAGAATTTAGTAGCCTTCGCAGTGGCCAATTTCACTAAGTCAACGATCTCACTATTATGTCTAAAATTTTTTCTATTCCTTTCAAGCCAAATCTCTCATAGAATATGGATAAACAACAGGTACCAAGGGATACCATGCATGGATCGGTGCTTGTTTAATGCATTTTCTTTGATCCATTGTCTACAGTTCATAATTTGATGGGATAGAGGCATAGAGGCATAGAGGTTCCTCGCAAGGCAACCTATATGTTTTTGGTCCACTGGCAATTGTAAAATAGGTGTGCCAAATCCTTTTAGTCATGCATGCAGAACACATAAGTAGTCGGGACGTTCAACCCTCTTTTAGCAAGCTCATTATGTGTAGGCAAGATATAGTGCATGCATTGCCAGATGAAAAACTTAATTTTTGGCAGAGCCTGCAACTTTCATATCCACTCCCATTGACTTTTATTCTTATTCAGACTTGTTCCTCTAGCAAGATCATAAGCAAATTGGGTAGTGAATACCTCACTAGAGAATGCAGACCAGCATATACTATCTTGTCCATATCCCACCAGTTGAGTAGACATAGCATTTACCTTATCTAGAACATCATCATTAAGTTTGAAAGAAATTGGAAGAAGTTGATTATTTTTTAATGCATTCAGACACTGGCTCACTGAAATTTGATCCTCCTGCCAGTTAAGAGGGCCATGAACAACATTTCTCAAACTCTCAGACCCCAACCAATTATCATGCCAAAAGCTCGTAGATGAACCATCACCAATGACCCAGCCAATACCTTTTTCAACAATCGGACCTACCTATCTCATGGCTTTCCATGTCATCGACACTTTAGAAGCTTTTCTTAAAGTGCCATTTTCCTGGAGATATTTCCCTTTCAGCGTTTTAACTCACAAAACATCCTTTTGATTAAGAAATCTCCAAACCAACTTAGTTAACTGTGCTTGATTTTGAGCTCGAGTCTCTCTCAAACCCAATCCACCTTCACTTTTTCTCTTGGTCACTTCACTCCAGTTAAACAGGTATAATCTCTTCTTATCCTCATTTTTCTCCCATAAAAAATCTCTGTTAACCCTATCCAACTTATTTGAAATGCTAACTAGAATGGCTCTACATTGCATATAATAACTAGGGATGCTTTCCATAGTCGACTTGATCAGCACCATTCTTACTTAAAGAGAAAGCAGATTTACCTTCCAACCAGCTAACTTTGCTCAACCTCTTTGACAATAAAAGCATAATCATTCTTATTAACTATCCTTTTATGGATAAGAAAACTCAAGTATCTTTCGAGATCAAGAGTTTCGTTAATGCCCAAAAAGTTAGTAATATCCCTTTTGTAGTCTTGTCTAGTGTTGGCAGAAAAGAAAACTTTAGATTTCTCTAGATTAATGGTTCGCCCAGATTTACCACAAAATGCCATGACTACCTCTTGCATACACTTTGGCAGTTTTTCCTTTTGTTCTACCTAGAAAAATAATGTCATTCGCAAATATGACATGAGAAAACACATGGCCATTTCATGAACTTTTAGTAGGCTACCATTTTTCGGACTTCTACAGCTTCAAGAATTTTTAGACTTAAACTCCATATACAAAATAAAGAGGTAAGGGGATAAAGGATCTCCTTGTCTTAAACCTCTGGAAGACTTGAATTTTTCCAACATTCCTTCATTCATCAAAATGGAAATAGATGAGGATGAGACATAGCTCATGATTAGGGAAATCCAAGACTTTGGTAGATTGAAAAAGGTAAGCACCTTCCTAATAAATCCCCATTCAAGCCTATCATTGGCTTTTTTCAGGTCCAATTTGACTATCATATGTCCTAATCCTCTTTTCTTAGTTTTAAATTAGTGGACAAGTTCTTGAATAATAATGCAGTTATCACAATCGTTTTTACCAGTAACAAAGCTAGCTTGGAGAGGTGAAATCAATTTGTCCAACAAGGGCCTTAGTCTCTGAACCATGATCTTTGAGATAACTTTATAGGGTATGTTACAAAGACTTATGGGCATGAATTGATCTATCAGAACGGGATTAATACATTTAGGAACCAAGAAGATCAACATCTCATTTAACTTTTCGGGCATGGATGCCATCTCGAAAATATGTTAACAGTGGCACAGATCTTATCTTTCACAATATTCCAGCAACGATGGTAGAAGAAAGGGTGGTGACCATTCGGACCAGGTGTTTTGAAAGACTTGAAGCTCCAAAACATTTTTTGAATCTCCAAATATGAGATAGGTTTCAACAAATCATGTTGATATTGTGCGGTAAGCTTAGCAACACACCGAGGTCCAAGAGTGACGAAACGGGAGCTTTGAGAGAAGGAAGAAGTATATAGCTTCATGAAGTAATCTTGGACCACCAGGCCAAGATTGCTAGGTTCAGTAATCCATACTCCATCCTTCGTTAGGCTAGAAATTCTATTGTAATGCCTTCGTAAAATGGTAGACACATGAAAGAATCGAGTATTTCTTTCTCCTTCAATAAGCCAATTCACCCTAGACTTAAGAATCCAAATATCTTTCTTTGTTTTAAGGATGCCATTAAACTCCCCTAAAAGGGTTCTTTGAAGGTTCAAGAGAAACTGGTTCGGTGAATTTGCCAAGGCTTTTCAATGCCCGACAATCGAGCAAGAATTTTTTTCTTCTTCAAAAAAATATTACCAAAGGAGTTCAAGTTCCATTCATGCATGTCCTTTCTCTAAGTCAGCAGGGATTTAGCTAATGATTCTTGGCCATTACTCCAACTATTGCGGACGAGGGTTAAAAACTTGGGGTGGTCAAACCACATCTTTTGACGGCGAAAAGGTTTAGGACCTACCC
Organism: Durio zibethinus; assembly: GCF_002303985.1. The sequence continues at coordinate 16,735,533 of NW_019167849.1, read as the reverse complement.
TAGGAACTTTGTTTTTCAAAGACAGTAAAATGGGGCAGTGATCAGAACGGGTTTTTGGCAAATGAGACACCCTTGCTCCAGGAAATGCGAGGCACCAAGCGGGGTTGGCAAAAACAAAGTCAATCCATTCTTGGATCAAGTCCAACACATTCCTATTATTAGACCAAGTGAACCTAGGTCCAGAGAATCCAAGGTCCGCAAGATGGCAGAAATTCAGACAGTCCTTAAAAGCCCCAGATCTAACCAAAGAAACAGGTCTACCTGCCTTCTTATCTAACTTCATTAAAATCCCCTAAAACTAACCATGGAAGATCATGATGGGATGCAACAGTTTTAAGATTTTCCCATAAAGCAATCTTTCTTTATAACGAGGGCTAGCATAAATAGCAGAAATTAACCAAGAAAAATTATTTGATTTTACCTTGATTGTAGCATGGATCTCCTGTTCTGTAGCGTAAATATCATCGATGTCCACTAGATCAGATTTCCGCAGCAACCAAATCCCTCCTTTGTACCCTATAGTGGCTGTGTCCTTCCAAGAATCGAAAGGAAGGCGATCAATGATATGGCGAACATCCTCTCCTCGAGTGCGAGTTTCAGTAATGACCATAATATCAGGTCCATGCATACCAGCCAGCTCTTCTACCGTTCTCACAAAGTTCGGATGCCTCGCACCTCTACAGTTTCATAGTAACACCGACATTGGTAAGGCTAGATTTTTGGGTTGGGGTGACCTATTCCTCTCTCAAATTCCACCCCTGATGCAGTCTTCTCATATTGGGATACATAACGATCCTGTGGATCAAGAGCTCCTCCCCTAGGAGTATGGGCGAGCTGAGGCATATTCTGAACTGCTTCACATGTAGGTTGGTCCTTATCTTCATCACTATAGTTTGAAGGCTGTTCATCAATATCTCCAGAGGGTGACTTAAGAGCTGAGTCACCTGAATTGCTAAAACCCACATTGGATGATTCAGTTTTGCTTCTGTCCATGCAAGAGCCTGAGATTGTGTGGAGTCTGAATCCTCGAAACTCTGCACTGGTTGGGGGTAAATCAGAGTAGGCAGGAGTTCGTTTCTCCTCTCTATTGCGTTCTCGGCCATCCTCTCTTCTAGGATTTCTTCTTCGCTCCCTTGGTGATATTGACCGACTGAATCTCCCACAACCCTGTTTTGAGTTCTGAAAGTGGAAGTTGGACTTTCCCAGATCGACTGAGAGCTCTGAGGAGCTACTATTCTTGTTTGCTACTGATCTGATGAAAGGCAGTCTCTTATGGTTGTTCTTGCATATCTACTTGCTCTCTCAAAACTTTCAGCTTTTCTTCCCTTAATCTCCTCATTTCCCTGTACAAAAGAACTTTCTCTGAACGTCATGTGTCTGGAACTTTGACTCCAGGACCTTCTGGTCCTTTGGAATATTGGCTCAGGAGGCATGATCATTGTGGTACCAATTTCCAGCTCTCCCAACGTTGGGTAAATTGGGGAATTGTCCTGAAGCTTGCTGTGCACTTTTTGCAATTTCAAAACAACTATCAACCCCTTCCTTTACACTTGGGCACGCAACATCAATTTTCATGGAAATAGGATTGCTTAAATCTCTCTCAGCAGTTTGTGACCTGACAGACTCCCTTAATTCATCACTTGTCTTATTTTCTGACATAATGATGGTGGCCTGTTCACCAATTTTTGCTCCTGAAGTCTCACCCAACACCTCTTTGACTTGCCCCTTATAAGCTTCTTAACTTTGTGTTGCTTTTCTAGGAGTTGACCAATGGGGTCCCTCTTGTACAAAGTTATCTTTTCCTAAGCTTTCCCTGGCCAAGCCTTGTTCTATTTTTTTTCTCATGTAACTCTTATTTTTTGCAAGTCACGTCCATATGCATGGGAGAGGACCCAATATTCCTCTGGATGTCTTCTTTCCCTAATGGTTTTTTCCTTAACAGATTTCCTTTTTGTCTCCTCTGAACAACCATCCAAGGGCCAAAACCCTCTTCGCCTTTGTCACTGTAAGTGGAAATGGTTTCCTTCACCGGTGGTAGTCGATTCCCGTTTGAACCACCTCCTCTATTAACTCCATTCGTGGCTTCTGGGCATATCTCCTGTCGATGACCAAGTTTATCACAATTGAAACACAAGGCTCCTATGCTTTCATACACTATGACTTGTTTCCTGCCCTCAACCCTAATAAATCTTGGTAAAGGTTTATCCAAATTCAACTGAACACAAATACGAGCGTATCTACCTCTTTCCCCTGCTAATGTGTGGCCATCAACTCTTAAGAGTCCTCCAATGCCTTTCCCTATCTTCTTCAGGATTCCCAAATCGAAGTATTCAACTGGGAGCTCCGGGAGTCTTAACCATACCGTTACTGAGGAAAGAGATGCCTCGGACGCCCTGAAATTTGGTTCCCATTTTCGGATGGCAAGGAAACGACCTCCAAAGAACCAAGGTCCTCCTTTTAAAACATAGTCATAGTCTTCAACATGCTTGAACTTCAACAGAAAGAAATCCCTCCCCAGGACAATCACATAAGGACTATCTTTTAGTTTCCAGAGCTGATTAATCTTTAAAACTAAGTACTTATAACCCACAGTCTTACCAAAAACTTTGACGATAATTGAGTGCGACCATCTGTCCCTCACTCTTTGTTTTTCTTCCACCGTGAGTCTAACTTCCAGCTCATCAGCATCTCTATTGTCCTCTTGAACCAGATCTTCAGTTGCTTCCATGGGAAGATCTTCGTTAATGTTATCATCCTCAACATTATAGCAACCATACTCACCCCCCAAGAGAGAATCCTTATACGAAATTCTGGGTCTCGAACTAGGACTTTCAAGAAGAACACTCCCAGCCTTATCATCGATTATTTCATGCTTATCCTTGACCTTCTTCGTGCTTCGATGAAGTTCAGCCACCTCTTCTCCCGTGAGTTCATTTCTCTCAACCTCCATAGAGACTCCTTAGTTCAAAATTTTTTCACGTGCTCTTAAATGAAGTTTTAGATGATGTAAGAGATGTTAAGAGCACGTGCTCTTAAATTTGTTCCAGCACCTTCAATGTCGACAATAAAACTAGACAACGCTCAGAAAATGTCCTCCTTCTCCCAGGATAACATGGACCAACTTCAAAAAAGTTCAACCAATTCGATGCCAACAACGATGGCAAGATCTTGGTAACGGAACTTGAAGACAATGGGGTCTAGCTACACAGAGGAGGAACTCAAATGTGTCATGGAAGACATCGACATCGACAAAGACGGCTTCATCGACCTTTTTGAATTTTGTTCCCTCTGCCGTTCATCTCCCGATGCTGTCACCACCGCCTCATCGCCTCGACGCTGTTTTCTAGCAAAAGACCACAACCATCAGGCATTCGCAAACACTGTTGGTAGCCGAACTGCCCAAAAGGGTTAGTGTCAGTTTCACAAGTTTGGGGCTTTTGTTTGTTGGACTAAGTGTCAGCTTTCAGCTCTTAGCATTCACTCCCTCCTTCTCTTTGTCTCGTGTTGAGTTTATTTTGCTCTGTAAGCAAACCCAATACTTTTTTAGTTGGAAATGAACCCCTAAATTTGATCTTCCGGTGATGTCACCTCTTAATTTGAAGGAGAGTGATTTCAGTTAGTGCCAAGTTCTCTGATTTTTGATAGTAGCTAAACATTGTCCCACATCATTTTTAAGTCGGTCATTAGATTTTGAAGCAAATGTTTTTGAAGATAATCAGTTATGTAACTGAGTTTCATTTGGGCAATTTAGTTACAAAAGAAGCATTTTTTTCTAAAAGGAAGAGAATCAGTTACGGTTTTCTTCTTAGATTTGCAGGACTTCCTACTTCGTGCTTGAGTGCTAAAGCTGAACAGACAAGCTCTACTGACTGCTCGAAGAGCTTCTGAACATTCTAGAGGTGAAGCTTCTTATCTGACTAGTAGAATTTCTACATGCTGTTTAGGAAAGTTTTAAGAAATTAACAAACACCTATTCTTCGAGCTTAAATCTTAATGCATCTTCATTGCTTTATTGTTTCTTGTGCCATTTTGTTATCAGTTCCCTGTGGATTTGTTTCATCTTGTTTGAAATGTTCCATATATGTTTTAAACATTAATTGTACTTGCATTGCCTAAAAAGAAATGCGTTTTGCAGCTGAATTGAAACACGTGATTAGGCAAGAAATGGAGAGTAATCGAGATTGCAAGGATAAACAAAGCATCAGCTACTTGATTAGTAGTGAAGGAACCGAGGGATTGAAAGGTCTGACTAAGATGCTAGGTATGCAGGGACATTGCTAGTGGAATGAAGCTGCATTTGCTATTTAGCTTATTGAAAAAAATTTTGAAATCCCCAATTTATGGACCATCTTGTATAGTTGCAGGATAGCAAGTTCTTCAAGAAAAACATCTTATTCACCAGGATTTAAAGCCACAGGTAGTGGTACTTGATTATCATAGTTTAATCGTATAAATGATGATTCTCGAATTAGATTCTGTTATTTGCTGTGAAGTTAGATCATTGATATGAGAACCCCTAGTGTAAACCATGTTGTTCGCTTTGAGAATTTATATAGTTAAAAAAGAATCAAACATTTTTGTTTTGTAGGGCTTTGTAGTGTACTTGCTCTTGTTGCATCTAGTGTCTCTGTTTAGAAATTAACTAGCATCTAATATCTATAGTTATCATGTGATGAAGACTAGATCTTTGGTTTATCAATTTATTTCTTATAAATTTGTTGTAACTTTGCAGAACTTACTACTGTCAACTAAAGGAGCAACTTTGCAATTGAAGATAGGAGATTTTGGTTTTGTAAGGTAACCATTTTAATTGGCCTTAACAAATTGGCACAAGACTTTGCTTATTGACATTGCTTGACTTTTAATTCCTTTTATTAGTATTTTTGTAAAATATTCTTTTGTATCCATTTATGAGAAACAAAGTTGAAAAACAAAGACAAAACATAAAGCCATTTCGGGGTCTTCCTGGTTTAGCAGAACATGTTTCTCGAACCCCCAACTAGGTCCAAATAGCTGGGCAATCCCATTTTCGGCATCGCCTTAGATGTATCCTTTCATTTTTTCTGATATTGTTGGATTCAATTTCTCAAATATCATGATCTGGCATTGTTTCGCTTAATAGGCTTGAAGTAAGGTTTATTTAGTTGATGTCAACTTCATCTCGCTTATTAAATGGATACATTTGGCATTTTTTCTGGTCAATCTGATAGTGCTATCTTCAAATTTTTTTTTTTATCACTTTAGGACTCATCTATTGTACTAGCAATAGTTTTGATACACTAGGTGGTTCACCATTGGACATAGCTTCAGAGATTATTCATAATCAGAATTATGACGCAAAGGTGAAAAAACTTCATGGCGTTTAGTCCCCGCAGCCCTCCCTTCCCTTGTTTTTTCTTTCGCTATCTTTTACATAAATGTAATGATCTATGTAGGCAGATTTGTATTAATGCTCTTTAATATTATTGTATTAAATTTTGTAGTTACATACATATTGCAAAAAATTATGTATTTGATATTTAAATATTTATAATATTCAATTTATAAATTTTAATTCATTTTTATTTAATTACAATAATAATTATTGAAAAAAAATTAAAAAAGTAAAATTTTTAATTTAGTGGCATTTTTAATTTTTTAATTTAATGACATTTATAATTAAAAACGCTACTAAATAATCAAATTTAGCGGTGTTTGTGTCTAAAAATGTCATTAAATTTAGTGACGATTTTAGACACAAACCTCGTTAAATTTGATTATTTAACGGATTTTTCATCATAAACGTCATTAAATTTAGTAGTATTTTTTTTTCAAAAATGTCATCAAATTAACGACATTTTTTGATAAAATGTTACTATATTTTCCAATGCAGGTATAACCAATGCTATTAATGTTGTTTTTTATAAATGTCACGAATCGTTTAATAGCATTTATAAATATCACAAATCATTTAGTGACGTTTATAAACGTCAAAAAAAAAAAAAATCGTTAAGACCTATTTTACTGTAGTGATATATAGACACTTTAAGATGTCATATTAACACACCACTAATTCATAACAAAAATACACATAATGTTGAAATAAAAATACCAATGATTTGGTTTTAATGTAAGTTAAACTCTTTTATAATATAAGATATATATATATATATATTAATATGACTTATTCATCCATTAGAAGAAAACATATACACAATTAAATTCTAAATTTAATATATTAATATTACAAAAAGTCCAATAATTAATATCAAAACTTTATTTTTATATTGATTTTTTTAACATGTAACTTTATCTAATTAATTATTTTTAATCCTTTTAAAATTAAGTGAATATATATGATATTCGATTTAAAGAAATAATTATTTTTTAGATATTCAACACATATTCTGGAAGAAGTGAAAAGTTTTTATTTATTATAAGCCAAAATGAAAGTGTTGATTTTGTCCATACCTCTAGGGAAGCAAAGTATTATTATGTATTAGAGTCTTTTTTTACGAGATTCTGTAATTTTTTGTTTTATGAATGAAATTACCTTTTTGACTGAAAATAATTTTATATTACCCTTTTTTGTTTTATACTTTTATATCTTTATTTTAATAATCAAATTAATATTATCTATTAAATTATAAATAAAGTGATGAAAAAAATTATGTGAGGTGACTTTAGTTTTTTTATTAATTATTATCAATAGTTGTAATCATGAGAATAAAATCTAAATTGCTCTATAAAATCTTTAAAATTGTAATTATATTAAATTTTAAGATAATATTATATTACAAAAATTATTATAAATACACCCGTCCGTGCATAACACAAATATAAAAATTTTAAATTTTTAAATAATATTTTATAGTTAATTTTTTGAATTGAAAAAAAAAGTAATTTTCTTGACTTTAATTTTTTGAAATATATTTAATAAAAATAAAAAAATTATAAAAATATATATTAAATATAATTATATATTTATTATATCAATATAAATTAAAAATTATATATAATGAAAATTATAATTAATTTGTATATCTGTATATAGCACAAATTTAAAAGTAGATTTGCTTATAAGTTGAGTTATCCATTCAAATTGAAAGTTAATCCTAAATTTTAAAAGATTTGAATATAAATATTAAACTCGTCAAAAGAACTTGAACAAATAAATGAGACTCAATTAAAAAATAAGATCAGATTTGAATTTCACCATTTAAGATCCAAGATAAACTCAACTCAATTTTAAAATTAAAAAAATATTTTTATTATAATAAGATAGTCTATTTGATTTTTTTTTTATAATGAATAAGATTCATTTACTTTATTATTTATAACAAGATAAAACTCAATTTTTTATGTAAAATATTAAAATAATAATATAATTTTAAATTATATTCAATAAAATTAAATTAAATTTAAACTCAAATAACTTATAAATTTAATTAAAATTAATTAAATTAATATTTTATAAAAAATAAAAAATAAACTTTTAATTTTAATTTTAATATTTTGAACGAATTTAAATTTTATTATTTTATGAAAAAAATGAGATGCGAAAAATCAAATCAAATCGTGCATAAATACTTAAAATATCATGTTGAGCCAAAGTCGACCAGGTCTGACAACGAGCAGCTCTACTTAAAAGTAGTAGGAACAGAAATAGAAAGCTCAAAGCTGGGCTGTGAATTGACATACATTCTTTTTGTGTGGTCAAAAGTGAAATCCCATTCTAATCAGACCACTCTGTGTAAGCCTATAAACCCTCATCCATCGCCTTCCCATGTCTCTGTGGACATCTTTTTTTTCACTCTCTGTGACCAAACAATGGCTCACAAGCGGCCTATTGATGACCCTACTCCCGCCTCTTCCTTTGAAGAAGAAGAAGAAAAAGAAGAAGAAGAATCCTCTGAAGGAAACACCTCTGCTTAAGATGACGATGAACCGCAAAACGATGCTGTCGACGATGACGAAGAAGATGAAGATGAAGAGGCAGGGGACGTGGACAAAACCCCTTTGGAAAAACAAAATACTGATTCTGGTAAACTCATGTCAGACTCGGAGTCTGACTCGTACAAGTCCCTCGCCTCCCCTAACGTCTCCGATTTCACCATTAAGCCCATCGTCACGAAGCCCAACAAATCCACTCCGAAGTCCACTCCCAAGCCATAGCAGATTGCCACCGAATCAGGCTCAAAGCAAAAGAAGCCACCGTCATCTGCATCAAACGGCGCTGGTGGTAAAGTGAAGACGCCGGAGACCTCACGGCTTTGGAGCGAAGCCGACGAGGTCGCGATCTTGGAAGGAATTATAGAGTACAAGTCAAAGAAAGGATCTGACCCATATGCGGATTCCAGTGGGTTCCATGATTACATCAAGCAATCGATCCAAGCCGAGGTGACGAAGAATCAGTTGACGGAGAAAATCAGAAGACTCAAGAAGAAGTACAAAATCAACGCTGAAAAGGGGCGGAATGGGAATGATCCTGTTCTATCAAAGCCCCATGATCACAAATCTTTCGAGCTATCAAAAAAGATTTGGTGTAATGAAACTAATGACAAGAGTAACAAGGGTCAAAAGAAAATGAAGACTTTGGGCATCGAAGATGAGGACCTGACTGAAGTTAACGGTGAAGTAACTATGGGATTGCCCTGTTTTATAAAAGAAAAGGAAGTCAATGCTGACGTTTCAACTGAAGTTTGCTCTGGCAGTAAAGAGGACACGGTGGATTTTTGGAAGGTTTATCCGTGCTTGAAGGGGTCTTTTGAGACGGAAGGATGGGAGCACGCCGGTGGTTTTTTGAAGAAGTTAGTGGAGAAGAATGGCGAGATTGGAAGAGACAAGTTGAACAAAATGGAGAGAGCATGGAGGGAGCTAAGGAGAGAGGACTTGGAGTTGTACTTGAAGAGGCTTGAGTTGGTTCAGGAAGTGGCTCAGGCTGCTTTGAATGCTATCAAGGGCTTTGAAATTTAGGTACAGTTTTTTGGTTTAAGATTTTGAATTGTGGGAATTTTTGTGTTGACAAATAGTTTTATGTTCTCAGTCTGTTTCTGTTTTGGGCTGAGCATTGATGTCATGTTTCTTCATCATAGTATGTTATGAATTTTGATTTAGAAGTGGCATCTTTTGATCCCATTTGTCTTAATATAAATAGTACTTATGTTTATGATTTCTGATGGATGGTAATAAGCTTGCAACTGTTTCTTCATGAAGCACTTGAAACCAAGTTTTTATAGCTGCCTTTAGGATATGGTTCACTTGTTATAATAAGCAGCAGATAATTCTCTGTTCTGAAACCTGGGAGGTTTTAGTTCAGTAGAATAATATGTTAACTGACTTAAAAAACACTTTTCATACCAAAGAATCGGTTTTGGAGAACTATGCAGTATTGATCTATTAAAAATAAGTAATCTTTTGTTGAGATTAAGTTATATGCTTTTTATTTAGATTTGTTAGCAATTGTTAGCAATGGTAATAAGAAACATGTAAAAGCCTAACGTCTTGTTAGAAATTTTGGGGCAGATCATTGTCTATGCGATGTTAGTTAGATTCTGAAAGCACATGCTTAAGAAAAGAAAGTTAAATCAATGCATAGAAGTTATCCACATAAATTATTTCTGTTCTAGAAGCATTGAAAATTTGATAAAAATAGGTTGATTCAAAACATAGAAAGTAGGTCTGACGACATATTCTTCAGAAAATTTTCTCCCTACTGGGGGCTTAGACAATTATTTCTTTGCTTGGAAATAGGTGGTCTTCCCTACGAGTGAACTTACCATAGACCAAGTAGACCCATCACTCTTGTCTAACCTTATTTGTTTGTTCATTTTTTTGGTTTAGGGGGATGGTACAGCCCTTACAAGGAGGGAAAGGGGAAGGAGATTTTGGCTCGAAACCATGACCTCTATATCCTCATAAAGCCTCCTTGGCCTCTAGACCAAGAGGTGGAGGACTTGTTATTTGTATCATGCTATAAAGGAAAGACGTTTTCAGATTTTTGAGATCTGTCTAGCTGTGTAAGGCTTATATGATCGATTCCTGCCTTTAACAGGTGGCTTCGCTATTAATGAACTTACCAGAGAGCAACCAAGTAAATTCATTACTCACCCAATTTAAATCTATTTTCAGATTATTGAGAGTCTATCAGGTTGGATAAACAATCCTCCCATGGTGTGCTAACTTATCAGTTCCCACGCAAGTAGATCTTTCCCTCAAGTTCCATTTTGAAATTATCCTTAAGGCTATTCATGGAGATGGTCCAATTAAGGGGTCTGGTACTGGTTCTGTTTTGTGATTTCGATATGTTCTTGCTGGTATATATGATTTGAACTTGAAAATTTTATAGTGCTATATATTTTACGTTACTGATTAAAATTTTGTCTTGATGCGACAAAGATGCTTTACCAAAGCTACACCAAGTTTTCATTGCTATCTTAAGATATTCAATGGTTCTTGTACGTGGAAATCACGTTTGCTTATCTTGATATCACGCATCTAGATTAGCAATGAGATAATTCAAAATTTAGTTTGATTCATATAATTAATTTCTAAAAATAATATTAAATAAATCTAATATTTAAATTTTAGTATAATATTTATAATCTATTCTCTTATCCTCGATTGCTTATTTGTACCAAATAACCCCAAATTGCAGTTTATTTGTATATAAAAAAAAGAGGTGCGATTAATCTTTCTGTAAAGCCACCTATATGTCAGACCAATATAAAATAAGCGGTAAATAAACACTGAGAATCAAAATCCCATTTCTGTTGCTTTACTTCTTGTTAAGGACGGCGAAGCAATAAGTTTTTATTCACCCGAATGCAAAGAAAATATGAGATGAGCGTGAGCCTCATCGTCAAGATTCGGTATCCCGTACTTATGAACTCACGAACCCCACATTTTCATCAACTTTCGCACGCACAAACCAATTCACTCACAGCTCAGGTTGTCACTTTCGAGCCTATCATATCAAACCAAATCAGGATCTACAAAGCCTTGAAGTTCATGCTAGCCATTGGTACAAAATTTCCCCTTTTAAGCCATTACTTGTTTGGGATCGAAACAGTTCCGCTGATGCATAAAGTGGAAAATCAGGGCCAAGGCTGGCTGTATGAATCTCAGTTTGGCAGACTATATGTCTCCCAAATTGGTCCCAAGAAATACTACTTTCTTTTCACAATTGTTTTTTCTAACCAGTGAAAAAACTCCCCATAGGCTTCAAATCAGACGTACAGAAAAAGTTAAAACTGAAAGACAAAAAAAATTTCAAAAAACATTACCAGAACTCAAAATGATGAACCATGCGAAATCCCCTATTCCTTTCCAAACAGATTCATTTCATTGCATTGATTTAAGCCCTGTACTTAAAAACTAGTATTAAAACTAAAATCCAGGTACATATAACCCTAAAGATTGAAAATCTAACAACAAAACAAGAAAATCGATCCGTAAAACATTATATTAAAACCATATCATGGCTCCATTTTTTTAGCAGTTCAATTACCAAAGAGAAACTGTTGAAGCACCGTTTTCCTCTCCTTAGCCTTCTTGAGCGAAACCAACTGCTCATAAGCAAAAACGCAAAGACTCTGTGAATAAAGCATGGTTTGAGCCACTGGAGAGCTAACCAACACCTGCAAAAGCTGCTGTCTATTCAACCTTTCCAACCCAGCATAATCGAATCCAAGAGGAGCATTAATATGTTCAATCGATAAAAAGCAGGAAGTAATTGGCATTGATTGGAGAATGGCGATTTGAGTTTGTAAGAACTGGATATATTTATAAGCCTCTTGAAGCATGGTGCCAGTGTCCATCTTCTTGTCCCATGGCATTAGCTTTTGGAGACAACGGATCTTCTCACTTAGCTTTTGCCTACGCTTTCGAGCTAGCTCACTGTGTGGGATGATTGGAGGAGGAGAGTTGAAGCTCTTGACAATGGAGTGGAGGGTTTGAGGGTTGTCAGAGTGGGAGAGGTTTAAGTTGAGTCGAGTACGTTTAAGTTTAGGCGTAGATGAGGTGGAGGCAGGGAGTGGGGGTTGTTGGAGGGAGTGGAGGTCAGGTAAGGGTTTGGAAAAGAAGTTGAGAAAGTGAGTGGAGTCAGGGAGGAGGTCTGGGAGTGAGTAGTCGAGATCGATGGGAAGAGAAGGGAAGTCTTGGGTGAAGAAGTTGAAGAGACAAGGATCAGAGGGTAGAGGGACGAGAGGTTGGAGATTGGAGTCGTTGAAAATGGGGTTCAAGTTGGCTTCATGGGAGTTTATGTTAAACTCGCTACTGAAAGCAGGATTAGAATTTGGTGGATGAGCAGTGGAGCCCAAACTCGTCTCCATTTTCATGCTGCTTTTTGTGAAAAAAACGAAACTGTTGCAAAGTGGTAGGCAAGGAAGGCGATGGAGCTCTTTGTTTCTTTTCTTTATAACAGACAAAATGCAAAATAAAATGGGAATCTGTCTCTTGAGGCTCACGCACATAGGGACGTTATGAGAAGGGGGGCACGTGGGGGTTGGTTATTGGATGAACAGTACTGATGTTGGGAATGAGTGAGGCGGCGACACGGGATTCAAGGATGATTGGGCGTCTGAGGCTACCACTGCTTAGCCGACGGTTTGTCTTTTAGGTAGTTTCAGGTGATCGGACGGGTTTGTGTATGTGATTGATCATTGATGAAATAAGAATGAGAGAGAGAGAGAGAGAGAGAGAGAGAGAGAGAGAGAGAGAGATGTATGCTTGGGACTGGGACATGTTGGGAAATTAGATGGATCTTCTTTTACGTATAGCCAAAAGGCAGCGGGAGGGAGTAGTTCAAAATGCGAAAGCAAAGGGACAAAAGCTGATGGCACTCCTAATCTGGTTGGCACTGACACTGGCACTGGCCTCACTGTTAAAATTTCACGGATGTTGGGGCTGGCCTGCTTTAAATACAGTTGGGAAGGATTAGCTGGCTTGAGGTACCAACGAATGGCATTGATCACTTGCAGCTTGAATTTACCTCAACAAGTTCATATTAAAGTGAGACGAGTGATCATTACTGCTATATCCTCTTTCTGTCTCCAAATAGACCAAAAATGATCCCTGCTTCTCTCTATATTGGCCAAAATAACATTAGGCTCTATGTTGATTCTTTTGAGTTTTGATATAGTATCAAACTGAAATATTCTCGCTTCGAGAAAATAACATAAACCTTACTATCGAAACTCTGAATGCTGATGCTGCTCAAAGATGACACATAATAAGTTAGTAACACCTATTTTAGGCATTGTTTTCTGTTTAATCAAAAGGCAATCTCATTGGTCATTCCACAATGCAAGATGGTTTTCTAATCAGAAAATGTACCTTATTATTTATCCAGCCTGAGAGATACCAAATCTTGGACAGAAACATTATCCGCAAGTTCTCGTCTTCAAAAATTGCTACCCTAATGTATCACCAATGATATTCCGTCAAGTTATGAGACAAGTCGAGGGAAAAAAAAAGCCTCGAGATTTTCTTTCTTTTCCATCATTTCCTGGAAAAGGAGAGAAAAAAAAATGCCCTACTACAACAAAATGAATTACAAATACAAATATGAGAACTGTACATAAGAATGAGACGAGAGCGGCACAAGAAATGATATTCTGGAATGACTACCAGCTACCATGCTAAAGGGTAGCTGCAAACTAAAATTGAGAAATCATTCCAAAACATTTACAACAACCCAAACCTATAAAAGCCTCACCGATCCCACATGGCCTGGAATATTGCTGGTCTGTGCTTCAACCAGTGCACCATATCTCTGTCCGGTGAAGAATTATTTAAAACAGCATCTAGCATCGGGCTGCCAAAAACTTTAGGAGTAGTTTTGAATGACCATATTCGGTCCTTGGGCCACGGTCTCTGGGGTTGCTTCTCCTGCACAAAGAACAGGTAAGTAACCACAGTATCCACCGATAACAATATACCATGCTGGGGGATATAAACCACCAACCAGTGTGAGTTTCTCCATATGGCAATATTCTTTCCAGTCAATACTATTGGTCTCTACATACAAGTTAACAGTGGGAATGCTACTTTTCTATTTGGGATTATAAAGGATAATTAACTGTAGTCCACTCTGGCAAAACAAAGACAACCTAATCCACAATACAATCAGGTTAGAATTGAGGCCTGTCATTTGAAAACAGTTTTAAATAGATTAGCTCCATCCCCTCCAAGTTTGTATCACCACAACCTAACCAATTCTATGATGTAAAGATGGATAAAAATTATCTGAACAATCTAGGGAATGCCCAATGTTTGTGAGTTGACAATAAAATTTAGTCCGGGAAGCATGTGGGGTATCCCCATACTTGAAATTCAAAGAACTCAGATCGGTATTTGCATCATTACAAAATGTATGAAAGAAGCTTACCATCCATGACAGCATAAATTTCAGAGTCTTTGGGCCATAAACACGATGCCTTAATGGCTTATGAACCTTGGCATAGAAGCAACCAATCTCAGGTAATGACAAGCAACCCCTACTTGCTCTAACCAGGCTGCAATCTGGCTCAACACTTGTCTGGCTATACCAAAAAATCAGCTGCCCTAAACAATAATTTTCACCATATGTCTTGCAATACTCCTGAAGACCTGTGAACTTGTCAGCATGCTTGGGGCCCAGGTCGAGAGGACTGATGTAGACTGGGGGAGAAGTTACTGCTTTGTATTCCTGTGCGTACAAATAGTTGATTTAGATCAAATGATAAACGATACAATAGCATTGAAAAACATTGTCTACTCTGCAATCCCCCTCCCCCCCTCATCCCAAGAATAAAAAGAAGAAAAAACATCTATTATCAGAAAGATAATAGTAAAAAGACTCACCCTAACTCTTAAGAAGCACTTTGTGTAAGCATAAATATGTATCAAGTCAGCTGCAGCATCATGCCGACACTTGTATGTGCATGGAAGATTCCGAACCTCATCCCTCAACCTTGAAAACAATGAAAGAAATGATTAGATCACATCTTTACTAGAATGCAACAAAATGATTACAAATTTAAACCGGACTCACCATAACAAAGATTTCTGAAGTTCTTTCAGAATGTTGTCAGAACCCAATGGGTCATGGGCCCTAATCTTGGACTTCAAATTATTGAGCATGTCATCTTCCACATGAGGAGCCATGCACTGAAGAAGCTCCTCAACCAGTGATCCTTCTCCTTTCCAGAGAAAGGAAACAGCTTCTTCAGGACTAAGCCTCTCTATTGGAGGTGGAGCCTTTTTGGGGTCACCAAACACACATCTCATAACATATCTTACCTGAAAACAGAATCAAAGATGATAATGTAGGGATACTAGTATAATATAATCAGCAAGTACAAAATTTTCTCTCATAATGCAGAAGATCTAGCCTCTACATAATTTAATATCATTAACTGCAATGTCAGAATTTCATGCGATAAAGATGACTGCCATCCAACCATTAGTCCAAATGAACAAGAGAGTAATCTATGCATTCCAAAAAGTTGCTCAGCTCTTCAAAATCACAAACAACAGGTCAAAATAAACAGTTTTGCATCCTTCTTGTTTGCAGGATGACCATAGAAACGATCCCACCATGCACAACAACATATTACACATGACCATATTTTGTTCCATGGAAGAATATTTAAACTTCAAAATTTGTTATACAGAGACAAAGAGGGTAATCACCTTGTCAAGAGTAATTGCCAAATTCTGAAGCCTTTGGTTATAGACACCTTCAGCCTATCTCGATCAACAGAAAAGTATACAATGAGCATTTATATTTAACTGCAAGCATAAATAACTTCAAACAAACATAAGCAGACGTAACCATAGGCACAGAGACAGATGCAAATGCCATTCACACACACAAAATCAGAACAGCAACATGCCTGAATCTCAGCATCGTTCCTCTCTGCATCAAGAGATACATCTATACAGTATTTCCGTTTCTCTTCCAAATTATGCCTTAAAATTTCCTCAGGGAGCTTTGTTCTCTCAAAGTTTATGAACCTCACCTACACCAGAAAATAAGTTTCAGGAGAATATAAGCTCCCCACTCCCTCCTTCCCTTCGTTTTTTTTCCCCTTCTTTCTTTAAAAAAAAAACAACTAATGAAATGGCAAGAGAGCAGAGCAAAGACTAACCACACGAGCTGAGTATGCAACCAACCAATCAGGCAACCCACCAAGCAAACAACTTCCTAGACCAGCCCTCCCTAACTCAAGGTAATCTTCTTCGCATACAGAATTTAGTTTGCAAGCTTCTAGCATTAGCTGTTGTCGATTAAGCATTCCGTGCCACTCCTTCAATACCTGGTGAACAATGCATTTCTTATGATAACTTTTCAAAACTCAGAAGAGAAAAGGATCAATTGATTTAACAGGCAGTAAATAAAGTATCATTTTTGTTTTTGTTTTTTTTCTTTTTTTTTCTATACCTTCTGAAATACACCTTCACCAGTCAGATTCAAGTAGGTACCACGGCAGACTTGACTACCACAGAGACAGACAGATGCTTCATATTCTTCCTTGCTCTAATAAGATAAGTGTCAAACATGAGCTATAAGCATATAGGAACTTTCTTCAGTAGCAAAGCTGATAGGACAGAAGATTCAAACCTCTGTAATGGAATTATAATCAAATGTAATCTCCTCGCCATATCTTATTGCACGTAGAGCATAGATTCCAATTTGGTACTGACCATCTACAGCAGTAACTCTGCATTCAAGAAATGGTAAAACAAGAAGCTGAAATAACAGAAACAAAATCTTGGTACTACGAAAGGAACACGATTTGTAGCTGGGCTAAGTTGTCTGTTAAGGAACAGAAGTTAAGATAGAGTATACTCACAGATGTCATGCCAATCAACAAAAACTTTATGCACCAAAAAAAATCAATCAAAGCATAAAACTGTTAAATAATCAGATAATAGAGACTGGTTTAAACTACAATTTGTCCCAAAAGAAAAAGGATAAGTTATTTGGAACCACAGGGTAACAGTCATACTAGCATACAGTCTATCCACATAAATAACAAAATACAAACATGTTTAACATCCATGCTACTTTTTGATGTAGAACAATCACTTTTTCAGCTTTTAGGCATCCAAAATCCTTGCACAAGTTAATTTAAGTATATCTGAAGTGCAAAACCTCCAACCAAGAACAAATACTTCATTTTTCCTGTCCACAGGTTAAACTTGTCCAACAATTATACGAGTATTTGTCAAACATCTAGTACATAATTATTAATATAAATCGCCAAAATTGGCACTGGTGAACATATCATTCCATATTAAGAAAATCCAAATTATTCTGCCCTACACAAGTCTCGAAATTCACAAACTATGGGGGAAATGAGGAAAGTACTTTAAAAAACTGGATATGTTGCTTTACAATCCTACACAGACCAAAAAGAGCAACAGAATATACTTACTTGGCCTCACAATTAGGATGACATGAATGACAAATTCGACTCGCATAATTTGCCTTGTGCATGGCATCAACAACAACTAAATCATACCCAGCAGCATCACCCTGATAAATAAGAGATGTTCAGGCAAACATTTTCAGCAAAGCAAGTAAAATTAAGTAGTTAACCACAAAAAGACAGCACAAGAAGTGTTGGCGTAGACACCTTTGGCCTCTCAAGGTTGATGTTGTAAAACTCAGGAGCTGGATCGTCACTGTTTTTCTGCAACAACCGAATTCCATCCTGCTTCTCAAACCATTTCCAGACGGGATAAACCTATGAAATTTAAAACCTGTCAGCATAAAGGACTTCAAAGAGAACTTATTCAAATGCCAGAAGCCAGAGAGTAGCTACACAGTAATAAAAAAACAGTAATTTTTTTTATATAGCTGGAAGTTAAAAACCTTATAGTAGTGTTTGGCACAGAGTGATCATCCAAAAAATCACAGTGATCTACATATGGTGATCAGATCGCCATGTTTGGTAAGCACTTAATAATCCTAAGTGGCGGTGATTTTGGATTATCAAGAGTGATCATATCACTGCATTGGAGGATGATCTAATTACCAACCAAAAGGGTGAAAAACTTTTATTACTGAGGTGAAGTGAGATATAAATTAACAATAATCAATATTATCCATTTACTATGTGAATTAAAAACTTACTTTCTCTCAAAATTGTAATTATTTTATATTATAAACTTTTATATTTTCAAACTAATATTTATTTTAACAAGTTCAAAAATAATTTATGTGCTCTCTTTTAACTTTTTTTAGTGTTTTATATGTATATATAATATATATATTTTTTTACTTTCTTTTGTTATGATTTGAATAGATTAATTTTATTTTCAAATCCAAATTTTTTTTTACATAATTTATATTATATAAATTAGTTTACCTATTAATAAATATATTTGTTAATCTAATTATATTTTATTTACTTAAAAATAAAATATTATTAATATTTTATAAATTATTATCTTTAAACAACATTGAAATTATTAACTTGTGTAACTATTACAATATGCATGACTATTTTGATATTTTCAAATAAAATTATGTTTGATTTTAAGTAATACTAGACACATTGATCTTTAATTCCCATGAATTAAAGATCGTTAAGCAAACAAAGTGATTCCAAATCACGAATGATAAGATCACCTTGGTAATTAAATTATCATGGTGATCTTGAAAATGATACCAAACATTACCTACAAGAAAAATGGAAAGGATATACTATCCGCACTAAGGCTTATACAAATGAAATTGCTTGTAATCTAATTCGAATCCATACCTCTCCCAAAAACTCCACAACAAAATCTTGTTCTCCAAAACCACCTACCTTGTTGCATAGGACGCCCAGACCCTAATAAAGCATATTGCAGTGGAAAAGGAAAATGTAAACATCAGCATCATAAAACTAAGGAGCAAGAGAAAACAATATAATGTTATGAAATATAACGGAGAAAAAGAACAGAAAATAAAACATGAGATATAAAGCACATGTATACCTTTCGGTAAGCAACATAGTTTTCATCAGGACGAGCATCTATGGCTTTCAGGATACCTTGACACATTTTCATTGTCCTTATATCACAATCCACCTCAGCAACTCTTTTAATTTCTTCTACAACGGGTTGCAATGGATACATCATTGGAGTGTTCCCAGTGCCTGTAAACTGTCTAACTTGCTTATTCAGAGTTTGAAGGAGAATATCTTCGATAAAAGATTGCCTATCCTCTAAAGGCCATTCCAACTCCTCTGGCATGGAATCAAGTAAAAGGTTATGAGTATATGGATCAATTCCATAAACTTCTTGCTCTATAACTTCATCTCCAAGCACTTTTCTAGGTTTATAATCTTTGACTTCAGGAAGTTCCATATCCAACTCCTCAGTGCCAGTTTTTTGAGCATTGAGCTTCTCAGCATAGTCCTCTGGCAAGGATACCTGCATCTTACGTCGCACTTCCTCCTCATCAGCTACAACAACATACTGCTCAATGACTTCATATTTCCTGGTGACAGGAGGAACCAAACTGGCTTTGGTCATGCGAGCACCCCATTCACGATCATCAGCCATAGAATCAAAACTATCACCTGCCATAAAGGACCCATCCCCTCTTGAATCCCCAGACTGACCTTCAGGCTTGAAATCCAAGTCACTCTCTGTATCTGAAGCTGTACTCTCAATCTCACTCTCGTTTTTGCCATCCTCAGAAGAGGGATCAAGTTCATCAGATGTTTCACTTTCTGAGTCAAGAGATTTCCTATTAAGTTTGGATAAACGCTTTCTAATTTCTCTATCAGATGCATATTCCCCATAACCAACATCACCATTTGCAAAAGAAGTGCCATTGCTCTTGTTCATGTACTTCCTTTCATTGACTGCCTTACCAACTTTCTTCTTGTACTTTGAGAACCCGGTAGGTGAGTAATCTTTCCATGACTTCAGCAACTCATCTCTTTCATAAGAAGAAGTAATCTTTGCACCCTCTTCTAAATGTGTGGCAAGCTGAATAAATAAAGTAATTATGCGATTCATATCCCGAGCACTGCCACGATTTTTTGCTCTACATCCAAAAAATTGGTAAATCAACAAGAGAAAGAGGAAGCTTACTATCAGATACTCATGCTGAATGTATGACCCTAAAAATAAACCGGAAAAAGAAGCAGGTGAAAAAAATAACAGTTTATGTTTAATAAATTAAACATAAAAATAAAAAATAAATATTAAAAAAGGGCGGGGGAGAACAGCTTTAGGCATATAAAGAGGAAAATACATTACAAATTTCACAGAAGAAATAAAATACATTATATGTGGCGGCCATAAGATCTAAGCGCCAAGGAGTAACAATTCTGTCAGAACTTGTCAGGCTGAGGAGTATTTAAGGACAGAGAGATTAACAAATATACATATACATAATATATATTTATGTACACAACACACACACACACACACAACATATATATATACATATATATATATATATATATATATAAACCAACGCTAACCTACATTTCAATTTCTCACAGCAAAATAAAATGGGTAACCACATTACTTAGAAAATGACCACAGCTTGGATGATTTAAAGCCTTTGCAACTTAATTATTCTTCAACTTATAAAGTCGAAAAAAGAGGCAACTAGAAAACCTTACTTTATTGCATCCCTGCACATTCGGCTGATGTCCTCTTTAACAGAACCCAGACCATGGCCAACGTAATAACCATTTTTCATTCTTTCCTCAATGTCTGCAACCTAATAACCAAATGACAGCAAAAGAATAAAGCCTTTTACACATAATGTAGAAAAAAATATGGCCAGACAGAAAGCAGAAGACTAACAGTACCTTGGGCACAAAAAAATCAAAAGTATTCTCCTTCATGATGTCCCTCAGACTTGAAGTGAGGAATTCCTCCATCCGCTTATATCCATTTTCAGATTTCTTGATGGCCCATCGCCTGATACGAGCTTCCCTAGATAAAATGGATGAGGACTTTCTAGCATCAAATAGCTTTGAACGTCTATATAAACTTTGACAAAATAATTGGTTTGCAGAGTCTCTTTTATCTACACTTTCAAAATAACTCTTCAATTCACCAAAATCATCAATAGCACTCCCCGAGCCTGTTTTAAGGCCAGATGAAGTTTTCTCAGTAATCTGTTTCAGACTCCTTACTTTAGAATTTGATTCATCCGTGATTGTCATAGCATGCAAACTTCGGCTCTTGAACCACCTCAAATTGGGAAATTTGACAGTCAACTCCCCAAACTGACTGCAACCTCTAATATCTATATACCATAAACTAGGAAAAAGATGAAGAACATCTTCAAGAGTGCTGGGAATTATGTTTGTGCAACCAATTAGAATCATGGAATTCATCTTTTCTTTGTTGTAACCATTCTGCAAGTAGAGAATTACATTAAACCTGAGTGGTAAAAGGGAAAAAAAAAAATTCATATTCAAGTATTTACAACCATTAAACATACCATGATATTCCGCAAAACAGAGTCACTACATTTAGGACCAAGAGATGACAAGTCAACCTGCCTTCCAATCCCCTTGTAAAACCTGACAGCAGCTCTCCAGTGTTTACAAGTCAAAGAACCAAAGGCAAGGGATTTCATGTCAGATCTCAAGAAATGGAAGACTCGTGCCAGCACATGACCATCCAACAAACCCCAGTTCCCCATCTCAGTAACAGAACATACACCCTCTTGTTCATGGAAGGCCGCATCACCACACAAATCTTCAAATGCAGGCTCATCCTTACGGGTTGATTGCAACTCATCTTCAATGTCATACTCTTCTTCACGTCCATTAATCATCATCCGTGCTCGTTTGCCATTATCTACTATTTCAGGCCAAAATTCATCCACATATGTACAAAGAAAGAAAAATAAATAAATAAATGTCACATAAATTAACAAAATAAAGAAAAATGGCAAAAATTTGCACATCACACAATCATCTTCACCAAGTCCAAGAAGGTAATAAAGACCCTTACCTAGTTAAATTGGTGAACACATGCACATACACACCTTGACAAATGGATGCATGTGATAAAGCCAAAATGAGCATGCCAGAAAGTCAAAAAAGTGAAATGAGGAAAAAGGAAATGACCTAAAAACACTAGTCTGCTCCAAGCAGAATTCTTTTGTTTTAATGAGAAGGTACACTAAATATGCATCATGAAGACAATTATCATATTAACTACTAAATAATTAATTTTTTATATATTTAAAAAAGTCATCAGATTTTGCAAAATGCCTTAAGGCTGCCCCAAAAACTTGGGAAAAGCTCTAGCATCTCATTTTAAGTTAAAGTATTTCTTAGCCAATCCAAACCTAGACTCATATGTAGCAATTAAACCTGCTTGAACATACCTGTTTTTTGGAAAATATTCTTGTCCATCTCTTTCTTTGGCTGTTTTACACTGATCCATGGGTCTAAAACCTCATTTATGGCAGCAGCAAATTCCCGGCTCTTAAATGATTTCATGACCAATTCATGAAGCTTCCCACGAGTATAACCAATAAATTGGGGGTGTAGGCTGTGAAACGAACAGGATCTTGTATTATTATCACTAATTGCAGCATCTTGCAAGTCTAAAAGCAGAGGTCCTGAAGAATCAGCAGCTGGTCCAACATTCTCGAGCCGATTCCATGCAGTGGCTTCAAAACCCCCAGCAGCAGACGTGACTGGAACCCAAACTTGATCATATTTATGGTAAACACTGCTATGTTTCTGGATAGCTCCTTGATCCACCAAGACCTGAAGTTCAGAAAAAGATGAAGGTCCCCTTTCATGCCCAGCACCATCAAAGTAGTACCACTCACCCAAGTGCAACTGCAACTCATCAACAGTACAAACATGGTCTTTAGGAGTACTAACTGGTGCAATGAACTTCCATGATCCTTTCAAGCCTTGATCATTAACAGCCTTTGATAATGAATCACATTCTACTGATGATTTCTTGATATCACTAGTTGTAGAGTGTGACCAAGCAGATCTCGAAGAGTGCCTCTCCTTCCCTCGAACTTTTGTGCGGGGTGCAAATACAAATGAGCCCTGGTCCTGAACCACACATGCATTTATCCTGATTACTGGAAGCATGGTTCCCTTCACTCCTCTCGCAACAGAAGGCTTAATTTGATTAGATCTACTAATATCATTGCAATCACTTCTCTCTTCTGTATTGGAGAAAGCCCAAGAAGGGAGGTCAAGCTTTCTGCTATGAGAAGGATGGTACAGATCATCTTTCATAGGCCAGCGAGGGTCCTCATACCCAGACTTTGGCATATGGCACAAAGGGTAACCATCATTAAGAACAAGTTTTTTCCTAGAAGATCTCTCCTGAGTAGCTTCATCATTCCTCTTCCAGTCCCCACCCTTGCATAACCATTGACCAGAAAACCAGTCACTAGAGTCAGCACATGAGGAAACATCAGAGTGTGCACCAACCCTGAATTCTGCAGCCTCCTTTGAGTTGGATTCAGAGTAGCTAGATATTTTGTCAGTTATTTTATCATGTTGATCCCCTATACGACTCAAAAACCAGGTGAAACCTGTAATACCAAAGATAAAGAATAAACTTACATCACAAGATGGATGACTAAATGCCCAAAGTTATGCTGTCAGATTCTGGATATTCCATTATTTTCTTCATTTTGAATTCATCTCAATGTTATATATTGTTTGGATAGAACTAATGTAATGATTTCATTTCAGTTGCAATTCAGCCTGCCACTCTACCTGGAAAATCTAGATGAGCTCAAGTGCACATAATAAGAAGACCAAAAAACTTCTGAGAAATGAAATAAAGCTTGAAAGTTCAAAGATGTAATAACTAGGACAAATATTAACTCTTGATCAAGCAAAAGAAATTGAGCGTACATGTGAACAAAATAAATGCTGAAATATATCAAATAAATATGGAAAATTAGTCCTTTCTAAGTCCAATGTGATTTAACACAAAAACAGACGAATGGTAACTCTACTGGCATTTATACTAACTCTTGTTAATACAAGATATTAAAACTTTATACATTTTAATTAAAAAAATCCCTATAGAACTATCTGCACAAAACAAGTAAATTCTGAGCTAAGAATAATCCTTGTTAACTGTAGGAGAAGACAGGAATTGAATACCCCAACCCCACAATTGCTGACCACAACCAGAAGAATAGAAGGACGATTACATTTGAAAATAAAATTGGAAACTGATTTTACAGATATTAGAAAAATAAAAGTCAACCATGATGTCTGAAATACTACTATTATCCAAATGCCATCTGTTTGTACTTATCACCTTCAAATGTATCATCTCACCAGTAGAAAATAGGGGGAAACGAACCAAATGCTAAGAGGTGAGCTAAGCGTTAATCAACAAGTATGAATTGAAATGCAGGCTACTCCAAGAAATACATACCTTCAGAATTTCCCCACCCTTCCCATTGTACATCATCAAATGTCATTTGCAGAACTTCTGCATGATGATAAAATTAGAGAAAAACAGGGAATAAATAAGAAATCTCCTCAAATACACAAAATCATGTGTGAGCCTATATTTGTGTGTGTATATATATATATATATATATATATATATGCATATAAGTGTATGTATACTGGTGTACACACATATATATGTATGTATATTATATATATACATATAAGTGTATGTATATTGGTGTACACAGATATATATATATATATATATATATAAATGCATGACAAACCGCAAAAAAAAAAAAAAAAAAATCAAGAACAAGAAAAATGTGCGTACAGAGACTCAGAGAGGAGTTAAAAAAGCATTGGTACGAGAAAAGAGTCAAAGATATATAGTTAGTGATGGCATACCCCCAACTATCTCAAGCTCCTTGCCAGGAATAATGTTAATACCGTCCAACAAGGCTCTAACCCTTTCATCAATGTGAAGATCTTCTAAGGACTCGGATGCAGCTGCACTGTCATCTCGGTAGCTCATCACTGTCTCATCACCACTGTGAGTGCCCAATGGCCTTGGATCTCCAATTTCTACCAGTAAGTTGCCAGGAGCTTCAGGAGGGCTAACCAGCTGTGTTACAGTGTCAGATACAATGGATGGGAAACTTGCAATCAATATTGGCGAAGCTGCATTTTCAACAGTCACCCACCTATCACTATCTGAATGCTTGATTAAATGATCTGACAAAAGAACCCTTTCTTCCACAAGTGCCTTAAGGTCACATAATTTTGAAGGCCCCCGTTCAACACCAAAATAATCAAGGTAAATCCATTTACCCACGGCTGCCTCAGCCACCACAGGAATGTGAGGCGGTGTGTCACATATATCCATATCTTCCTCCATTGATTTCAGCTCTTCAGGAGATGCCTCATCAACAGGAAGGGGATGTTCTTGGCAATTTACACTGGGACTCAGAGATTGATCTTCTTTGTGAAACTCACACACAGCATTTTTTTCATCTGATCCATTCATATTGCCAACACTGGTCCTATCTTGAGATTCTTTAACTGAGGAAAGTGAGTCTCTTCCACTAAGATCCCTCTGGCTGACTTTACCTTCTTGCCCCTTAGAACCATATTGTGAATTACGCTTCTCATTTACTGCACCTTTTCTACTAGTGTCTCTGTGATTATTGGGCTTATTCCGGTCATGTGGGGACAGCTCCAAATAGCTTGGGGTCCGGTCCCTGCGATCATGGAATCTAGCTCGATCTTGTGGGGACCACTCTGCATTAATAGGACTTCTGTTTCTATGATCATAGCGACGACTCTGATCAAATGGGGATCTCTCCCAAGCATACAGGGATCTATCACGCGCATATGGGGATCTCTCAGGGGATTTCTCAAAGGTATATGGGGATCTGTCCCGAGCACATGGCGATCTCTCCCGTTGAATTGGGCTCTGATCCCTGTGATCATAATTCCTGATCCTATCACGTGGGGACCGCTCAGAATATCCTGGACTACGCCCATGCCTATCGTAAACAACTCTAGATGACAAAGAGGACTCGTGACGTCTTGAACAGTATTTATCCAATGAAGACATTCTTGAGGAAGAAGAATTTCTATAGAACCTCTCAACAGAGTGGTGTGAATAGAGCTCCGGGTTGGAACTGCGACCAAAATCGTCAGAGAGCCTCCTGCTTTTTGAATTTGCATAGTCGCCATAATCTCCGTAGTGCTTGCGCTCAGTGCTATCTGAATCAGTACCATGCCGCTTCAACCGATTACTAGAAGGGTAATCTCGTCCATGGTTCTTACCATTGCTGTACTCACTCTTATACCAGCCTTCCTCATCCACAATCTTTGAACTGATCCTGGAAGTCCTTTCATGACCAGTTTCCCATCTGGAAGAACTTTTGCTATGCTGTGTACCACTTCTACTGAATTCCTTCCTGCGATAAAGATCATCAACCGAGTACTTTCCAGAAGGTGTTGTGCGTTCCATCTCATTTTTGCAACTTTTTTCCTTTCCTAACTCATACTTACGAGATTTACTGTAACTGTATTCATCCTTTATCACTTCCCCTTTATGCCATCTATCAGGAACGAACTCCCCTTTATCTAGGTCATCTTTAGCCCCTCTCCATGACCCAAATTCCCTCTTTTCAGCTTCCCCTTTCTTTCCTTTTTCCAGAACCATGTCCCTCTTCCCAGCCTCCCCTTTTCGCCATTTACCCATAACAATCTCTCCATTCACCAGCTCCCCTTTTTTCCCAGAAAAGGTTTCCCCTTTCTCCACCTCTCCCTTTTTCCCAGGAACAGTTTCGGCTTTCTCCACAATCCTTTTTCCCTCAGAAACAATCTTCTCCTTCTCTACTTCCTCTTTCCTCCATTTCTCACTGGCAATCTCACCCTTCTCAATTTCTAGACTCATTGACTTCTCAATCCCAACCTCCCCATTCTGCCCTTCTCTGGGCCACTTCAACGTTCCCAATTCACCTTCTTCCACTTCCTCCTTCTGCCCAGAATTCTCACATTTATCAACCTCTTTACTGCTCTTCAGCCCCGCTTCACTCTTTGCTTTAACTACCAATTCACTCTTCTGTGCTTTTGCTGTTACTGCTGCTACTGCTCTTGCTACCACCTTCTTCTTAACCACCACTACTTTCTTAACCTTCACCATTTTCTTCTTCTTTCGCGGCCGCGGCTGCGGTTGCTGCTGTGCGTTGTCTTCGAGCTTAACAGGCTTCGAAGTAAGTCCATTGTTGGGGCAAAGCATTTTTTCTGTAACTGGAAACCTCTCCATGATATGCTGATGCTGCTGCAAAGGCATGCACGCAACTCCTCCATCACCCATGGAAATTCCCACAATTTCCTCCGAATTCTCCTACTTGTCTCAAACCCTAGCTCTCTCCCCTTTCCCGGGACTATCGATGCTCATACTTCACAAACTTCCCCTCTTTTCCAACTCCTCAAATCACTTCCTCCAAATTAACTTAATTCACAAAAAATTTCACCACAAAACCAAACCAGCCAAATCAATGTAGGGTTTCGCTGAAAGAAAAAAAAACAAATGAATGAGAAGAAAAAACGAAAGCATTTGAAATCCAACACGGTTTCTAGGGTTCGAATACCGTGGGAATGGAAACCAAAAATTGCTAAGAATTAAAGAAGAAACTAAAAAGAAAGAGAATTACCGATAGAAAAAAGAAGTGAGATAGATCGGGGGCGAGGAAATCGTGAGGGAAAGCTATAAATCGATGAACGTGAATAACAGATCGAGAGAAACTACGATGAATTTGAGAGCTGTAGAAAGAGAAATCTTTGGGCAAAACAAAAAGAAATGAAATAATAAAAGAAAATCTCTCTATCTATCTGTTTCTTTCGCTCTCTGTTTTGTATCTGTTTCTTCCTGTCGCCTTCGTGTTCTTGGTCCGAAAGAGGAAACTTTGGTGTTGTAATTTCTTTTCTTTTTTTTTTAATAAAAATTAGTAAGTATTTTTTTTTTAACGATCTTAGTTCATTTTATGATTGTAAATTTTATGGATTTAGGAGGTGAATGTACAAAAGTACAAGATTACCCCTGATAGTTGTAGGTAATGAGATGAGGAGGAAGGAAAAGGACGGTAAGTTGAGTCGTATAATAGTAGTGCTCCTTCAAACTTGGAGTCCTCACTTGGTTGACTGGGAATCATTTTTTTCTTTTCTTCTTTTACGATCAAATCAATTATTTTTAACAAAGAAAATAAATCATGATAATGTCAGTAAAGTTTGTTTAATATTTTTAATAAATATAAAAAATATTTTTGTCTCGTGATCAAAGAAAGACTTTTTAGTTCCAGCCCCACTACCCTTTATATATAGGAAAAGGGATCAAGTAAATTTTTTAATACATTAGTAGAATTTTTAAAATTCATCAATAAATTAAAAATTAGTACAAATTTCATTAGCATATATTTAAAATTAATAAATTAATATTATAAATAAATATATTTTAATTACATTTGTAAAATTTAAAATGTTTCTATCGATAGTGAATAAAATAATAATTCATTATTTAATAACTAGTTCTTTTTTTTTATTCTCCTTTTTTATTCACCTACTTAACTTGAGAGAATAAAAAAAAAATACATGGACCATTAAACCTACATGTAATTTTTTTTTTTAATTGTTATTGAGAGATAAAGCTGCAACTTTGAATTGGGGTTTTAATGTACACAAATAACATTTAAATTTTATAGAAAATAAAAAAATTCAGATCATTAATTTGGAAAAAAAAAAAAAAAACAAAGACTTGTTTTCCATTTTTAACCCAAAAATAACTTAATTTTGGAGTTTTTTTTTATTAAATGGCAATTTTAAAAATTATTTTCCATATTTTTATATTTTTAAACTTGTTTCTCAATTTCTAATTTCTTTTTTCATGTATATTTTTTCTCTCTTTTCCAAAGTTATCTTATATAATTGATGAATTGATAATTCATATGTTTTTTTAATAGTTCTAGTTATGTATAATTTTGATGCATGATGTCGGCTGAGCTTAAGTTTTATTCTTTGATCTGATATGTACCTGCAACCGTTAAAAAAAGAGAAAAAAAAAATTCAAAAAGATATTTTAGATTGAATTAATACAACACCATTAAGTTCATGTTAGATTAAAAGTTCGATTTTTATTAAACTAAGTTGGATTTGCATTTTTACAACTATATCTGAATCCAAATTAATCAGATATCAAAGAGATGATTGACCATCAAAAAATGAGGCATAACAAGATGCGTTATTAGGCGTCCGTGGCATGCAGCAGCCTCTCCCGTTCCCCGAAAAGGGCGAGGCAGCAGAAAGATCAGTTTTCATTCAAATACTCCATTATCCTATACGTTTATCGGCGTCTGCTCTCGAGCAGTACAGAATATGAAAATGAGTGCATCGAGGGCGTTTTTTGTCATTTCGGGGAGCTTTTACGGTGAATGGAATGTTACGGAGTTATCAGAAATGAGGGGAGGTAAGAAGATTCGGGAAAAATAACGGGAGTGTTTTGGCGCCCAACTTGGAATGAATATTTTAGGAAAGTTGATCATCAGTGTTTGGCTTATTTGAACACTGAAGTTGTCGTTGAAAGCCCAAATTCTTTATTTTTTTGTTGGGAAAGATTTTGCCTATCTTTTTCATTGACTTTTTATGGGCCACCCTAACCTATAAGCCCAATCGCTAGTTGCCAATCTCTTAAGCATGTGGAGCTCATTAGGTGCCTTTGTCATGTCTTAGGCGAGCGCACCAGGTGCACAGGCCCGAACACTAGGAGTGAAGGTTCGAGCACTAAAGATATTGATAGGGGTTTGTGCACTAAGCTTTGGAGAGGAGTTCAGACCGTTTGCATAGCATGCAAGCCTGCCTGCACAGCCAAAGGCAAGCCCGCAAGATGCCCGCATCATACCTACGAAGACCCAGGGGAGTAAGACTAATCCAGGATCTTTTAGAAGCAGTTAGGATCGATAAGAGCCTCCAAGAGGATCTGATTGACCCTGAAAATGATAAGAAACCTTTTATATTAATGTGTAATTTATGTAATCCTTGACTTTTAGGAGATATTGTAATCCTTTTGATTTTAGGAGCTAACCATAGGTAGAGCTGAGGGCCTTAGCTATAAATAGAGGGTTGTCCCAACTTCTTTGTACATCATCAGACACTTTGCTTCAGTAATATACAGAGCATATTTTAACAATTTTTTAGCTTTCTCAAACTTGTGCATTCTGTCATTCTTGTTGTTTTAGTGCCCACATGCTTGTAGATTAAGCTGACTTAGGCTAAAATGAGATGATTCTAAGCCTAAGGCCGCACAGATTCTGAGTTTTAGATCCGAGCCCGTGACAGTTGGTATCAGAGCATGTTTGGTTTAGGTTCTGCTTGTGTTTGTGTGCAGGTTAGATCGTAGTTGAGGAGAAGGCATCCCAGGGCGATGTTGTTAGCCAACAACCAAAAGCTTTAGAGCAAGGCCGCAAAAAGGGCAAGAAGGCCAGTTCGAGAGACATCTGGTCTACCATGGATGGGAGGTTATCCAAGATAGATGTGACCATAGGTGATGTGAAGGAGAAGCTTGACGATGTGGAGACATTACGTTGAAGTGCTAGACTCCATGGAGGAGGAGCTCAAGGGTGAGTTGCAAGTTGCTCTCAATGAAGGCCACAACATGATCACCCAGAAGAACGAAGTCTTGGAAGCCCAAGTGAAGACCATGCGCAACGGGATGGAGGCCATGCCTAGAGAGATGGAGAAGCTCAGGGGGAGCTCGCTATTTGCAGGACTGCTATTGGGAATGGCATGTTCGCTGGGATGTTTAAGACCCGTATGGAGATTTCCAAGCCTAAAGAGTTCAAGGGGACAAACGCGGCCAAGAAAGTAGACAACTACCTATAGGGGATGGAATAATACTTCTAAGCCACGAGCATGCAAGACAATGCTACCCAGGTAAGCACCGCCTCAATATATCTTACTGATGTTGCCTTATTATGATGGAGGTGCAGGGGTGATGATGTCTGGTGTGAGGGCACCATGATTGAAACCTGGGAGGAGTTCTAAAAAGAGTTCAAGGAGCAGTTTTATCTATAGTACGCCAATGATG
Organism: Durio zibethinus; assembly: GCF_002303985.1. The sequence goes on along the minus strand of NW_019167849.1, from coordinate 16,704,525 downwards.
AGGCATAGGCAAAATTATGCCAGCTAAGCCAGTAAGCGGACATGAGGGAGTACATCTAAAAATTCTCTAAACTGATGCTTCAGATATCGAATCTGAGTAAGACAGAGAGTCTATTTACTTTTATGGATGGGTTGGGTCTATTTACTTTTATGGATGGTTGAAGCCATGGGTGAAGCATGAGCTACAATGAAAGGGAGTTCGTGACTTGACTAAAGCCATGACTATTGCTAAGTCCTTGGTGGAGTTTAAACCATAGAACAAGTTTGAGTTTTTCAAGCCCAAGGAAAAGGGCAAGAACAAGAGGGACCAGGAGAGACAGTCTAAAGAAAAAGATCGTGACCAGTAGTCTAAGGATAGGGATCGAGACTATTCAAACAAAAATGGCCAGAAAAAGCTATCGACAGAAAAATGGAAGGTAAACGGAGACTATGAACTGATCTCATGCTACCTATATGGTAAGGGACACATAGCATGCAATTACCCAAGGTGCAAAAAGGGGCAAGTACCATCAAGACGATGAACACTAAGGAGGTTTCAACCATTGGAGTGGCTCGAGGGGTAGAATTACAACTCAGAGATTGGAAGGGCAAGAAAACCATTGAGGTAATACCCTTAGATGACTATGAGTTTGTGATTAGGTTAGATTTCCTTGTTTGAATTAATGCCCTCATTGTGCCTTTTGCCAATTGTTTGTGCATTCTAAATGCACAGTGCCAATGTCCTATTCCATTGAGGCATTGAGTGAGGCTTGAGTCCAAGGTGCTGTCGACCATATAGTTTACCAAGGTAGTGAACAGGAATGGAAACACCTTCTTGGTTGGCCTCAAGTATGATAAACTAAAGGAGGTAGAGTCTAACACCCCTTTAGAGGTACTAAGGTTGGAGGCCTTTAACGATGTGATGCAAGCAAAATTGCCAAGCAGGTTGCCATCCAAGAGAGAGGTGGACCATAGGATAGAGCTGGTGTTTAAGGCCAAGCCACCAGCTAAGGCCCCTTATCGAATATCTTTTTTAAAGTTAAAAAAGTTGAGGAAGTAGCTCAGGAAGTAGCTTAGGAAGCTAATTGACATGGGTACATCAGGCCATCCAAAGCCCTGTATGGTGCATCGATGTTGTTTCAATGCAAGCATGATGGGTCACTGTGGTTGTGCATAGATTACTGGGCATTGAACGAGCCAACCGTGAAGAACAAGTATCCTATCCCATTCATTGTAAACTTTTTTGATCAACTTAGAAGCGCAAGCTAGTTTTTTAAGCTAGATTTGAGGTCGGGTTACTACCAGATCAAGATCAAAGAGGGAGATGAACCCAAGATAACATGTGTCACCCACTATGGTTCATATGAGTTTTTGGTCATGCCATTCGGACTCACAAATGCTTCCAGCTATGTTTTACACTCTAATAAACAAGGTATTTCAGTCGTTCTTTAATATTTTGTTATGATTTATCTTGATGATATTATAGTGTATAGCTAGACATTGAAGGACCATATAAATCATTTAAGACAGGCATTTGAGGTGTTACAGGTGAACAAACTATATGTTAAGAGGGAGAAGTGCTTATTTACCCAACAAAAGATCTCGTTTTTAGGCCACATAATGGGAGGTGGTAAGATATGCATGGATGAAGGTAAGGTGTGTGCCATTTTAAAATGGGAACTACCAGCCAAGGTCATTGAGTTGAGGTCATTTCTTGGGCTGGTCAACTACTATAGATGCTTTATCAAAAGCCACTCAGCCATAGCCATGCTATTGATTGACTTGCTCAAAAAAGAGAGAGCATGGGAGTGGAGCGTAGGATGCTAGAAAGCCTTGATTGATTGAAGTAGGTTATGATCAAAGAGCTAGTCTTGGCCTTGCCAAACCATGCCAAGCCATATGAGGTGCATACGAATGCACCAAACTATGCAATAAGGGGTGGTTAATGCATGAAGGTCATCTGGTTACATTTAAGAGTTGAAAGCTTAATGAGATCGAGCACAGGTACACGATTTAAGAGAAAAAGATGATAACAATGGTGCACTGCTTATGCACTTGACACCATTACCTATTGGGATCAAGGTTCATGGTCAAGTTGGATAATGTGACGATCAGCTACTTCTAAATGTAAAAGAAGCTATCCCCCAAGTAGGTGAGATGGTAGGATTTTTTTATGAAATTTGATTATAGGTTAGAGTACAAGCTTGGGTGGGCAAACCTAGTGGCTGATGCATTAAGCAGGAAGGCGAGCCTAGCAGCCATTAGTCAATCAGAAGGTTTTTTAGTGCCACGTAATAAGGGAAGGGCTTGCTCATGATCTTATAGCCATAGCTTTCATCGAGCATGCCAAGCAAGGTAAGACTAGATGATTTTAGGTGTAGGATGATTTGTTGCTTACCAAGGGTAGTAAGTTATTTATGCCATAGCATGGGAAGCTTCACAGAGAAGTCATGCATGAGTGCCATGATTAAAGGTAGGCTAGACACCTAGGGGTGAGCTGTACCTTAGCTTTACTAGAGGATCAGTACTATTGGCCACACATAAGGAAATATGTGAAGGTCGATGTGAAGACTTGTCTTGTATGCCAACAAGACAAGGTGGAGCTCAAGCCATCAAATGGTCTTTTGAAACTATTGCCAGTGCTAAGCAACCATGGAAGAGTGTCACTCTAGACTTCGTAGTTAGTCTTTCCAAGGCAGAGGGGTTTAGGAGCATCATGGTAGTGGTGGACAGGTTTTCCAAGTATGAGAATTTTATTTCAGCAACCAAAGAATGTCCAGTCGATGAGGTAGCTCGATTGTTCTTGAAAAATATGGTGAAGTAATAGAGAATGCCAAGGATAATTGTTAGTGATCGGGATAGGCATTTTATAGGCAGGTTCTAGATTGAGTTGTTCAAGTTATTGGGGTCATACTTGAACTTTTTCACCAGTATGCATCCACAGACTGATGGGTAGACTGAGTGAGTGACTGGACTATTGAAAGTTTACCTCAGGCACTATGTGAGTGGCATGCAAAGGGATTGGCCAAAACTATTGATGTTGCCTAATTTTTCTATAACTTACTAGGGAGTGAAGTAATGAACTAGAGTCCCTTTGAGATTGTGATAGGTCAGTAACTGCTAATACCCAATTCGATTGTTGTAGGTTATACAGGGCCTAATCCAATAGCATACAAGTTTGTCAAGACTTGGTAGGAGCAAGCCAACTTGGCCAAAGTTTGTCTCCATAGAGCTACAAAAAAGTCAAAGAAGTGGGCAAACTAAAATAGGTGGGACATGCAGTTCCAAGTAGGGGACTTGGTTTTGGTGAAGTTGCATCCTATTGTGCGCCACAGGGGGCTATACAAAAGGCCTAGTCTGAAGGTATGAGAGACCTTTTAGAGTTCTCAAAGAGGTAGGTAAGGTTGCCTACAAGCTGGATATGCCACCAACACTGAAGGTACACTTAATGTTCCATATTAGCATACTCAAGTCATTTTATGAGGATGAGAAAGATCCAGGATGGGCAGAGTCAAAGGATGCGTCATTGGGAGCTAGGGTCTCATATGAAAAAGAGGTATACATTATCATTGCTAATCGAGAAGTGAGGCAGAAAAAACTATCAACCAAGATAAGAGTACTCAGTGCACTGAAAGAAACTTCCATATAATAAGGCGAGCTGGGAGCTAGCGAAAGACTTATGGTAGTTTCAAGACCAAATTAGGTAGTTCAATGCAGAAGATGTGACAAGGGCATCGCACAATCGGGTGAGAGAGAATGTCATGCCCTGAGTGGGCACACTAGGTGTATAAGCCCGAGCACTAGGGGTTAAGGCTCGAACACCAAAGACATTGGTAGGGGTTTATGCATTAAACCTTAGAGAGGAGTCCAGATTGCCCACATAACATACAGGCCTCCCTGTAACATGCCGCACCACACATAGGAGGACCTAGGGAGTAAGATCGATCTAGGATCTTTTAAAAGTAGCCAAGATCAATAGAAGCCTCCAAGAGATCTAGTTGACTCTAAAATTAGGAGGGCCCTTCTGTATTAATGTGTAATCTGTGTAATTCTTGATTTTTGAGAGATATTGTAATCTCTTGATTTTAAAAGTTAGCCATAAGTAGAGCTGGAGGCCTCAATTATAAATAGAGGGTCGCCCTACCCTCATTTGTATATCATCAGATACTTTGCTTCAATAATATACAAAGCATATTCCAACAATTCTCTTACTCTCTCAAACTTACGCATTCTATCTTTCCAGTTGTTCTAATGCTCGTACGCTTGCAGATTAGGCTAACTTAGGCTAAAATAAGGTGATTCCAAGCCTAAGGCCACATGGATTTTGAGTCTTAGGTCAGATCCCGTGACACCTTGATATGGTTATTGTGGCATTGGCAACTAATTTTTGCATGCAATTCATGTTTCTTTTATTGCCTGGATATGCTACCTAGTAAAGTAGCATTGCCATTACTTACCTAGTAATTTTAAATACTTATGGTTTAAGGTGTAAAAAAAATATGAAAAAAACACAAAAGTGTTTGACCAATTTGTGTTCAAGATTAAGTGCTACATGGCAGATGGTTTAGTTATCACCTATCAAAAAATGTGAATGCTAAATTATTTACCAAAAGATTGTCTATATTTATTTGGATAAATGTCTACATGTAAAGCAGAAGATGTAACTTTTTTAAATCTAAACTAGCTTCAACCATTTGCTTTAAATTCAATTTTGGTTTGCTTTTTTTTATCTTGCTCTACAATGAAGTCATTCATTTAAATGCTTAATTTCTTTGAATTGTTAGATATTTAAATAACCAAATCAAATTTATGCCATTTTTAGTGGTGTGGTTCGATATGGATCAATCGGTTTTGTACCATGTTACGTCAAAATCTTATAACAAAATAATTTTCAAAATTCTTTGAGAAGTCATACTTTGATCCATTTTTTTTAAATTATGGTTTTTTAATAACTTTGTTTTTTCTCTCTCTCTCTTAATCTTTTGATTTAACATGCATTTTTTTATAGATAAATGTATTAATTTTTAAGTAAAGAAAGTGAAGTAATTTTATTTCATTCGTTCATACATTCCATCAATATATGAATTATAAACAAAACTATCATTCATTCATTCCATAATTATAATTAAAACTCTTTTTTGTTTTAATTACATTCATTAATTAAACAAAATTTTTGTTTTAGTTGATCAAGTTTAATAACATTTAATACTTATTAAACTTTAATAATTAACTTAACTTATTTACTTAATTTATTAACCATAAATAAAAGATATTTTAAATTAGATAATAGGTATGTAGGCTATATAATATCTAACATTCTCCTATTTGACCTATGTGAAATTATTCAACTTTATGGTTTAATAGCAAAACATAGTGCACAGAATATAAGCTAAGTCCTTTCTTAAATTGATCAAATTATAAATTATCATTAAGTAAAAACTATTAAGGATCATAGCAATTGTATGTTATTAACTGGATATAATCCCTTCTATGTATCACAATATCTATAACAATAACTAAAAGTAGTCCCCAATCTTGCATTAACAATACACCTAAGCAATGTCTTAAAAAAATTGCATGATAATTTTGGAAGAAAGCAATTCCATAAGCTTCTAAATCTTTAGGGTTTCATCTTTGAAACAAAGTGTAAGAGGCATGTTGCTCTTTTTATTAAAAACCTCGATGGATATTTCAACCTTACCTTCTCTCTTTCCCAACTCTTTCTTCCTATTCCCACCCTCACTCACCTCCGTTTCTCTCATTTTCTTTCTTATTTTCTTACTAACCAATCATGTGTTGAAGATTGAAAAAAAATGTTTTTGCCATGAAATTTGGAAAAAGCTTTAGAAACTAGATTGAGTAGATGTTGCCTGAATGGTAGGATAATTTTCTTTCTTATAAAAGGCTTAAGAATAAATTAAAGCTTATTGAGTCTAAGTATGGTGAGAGATCGAATAAATGACTTAGATTGGATGAAAATTCTAGCAATGTTATCGATGTTGGAGATAAGGTCAGTGTTGGTGATTATATGTTGAGAGAGGAGACGAATTTTATTAAGCTTTTGAAAGATGAGCTCAAGAAATTAAACACATTTTTGTTAAGAAAGAAGAAGAATATATTATTAAATTAAAGGCAATTCAAACTTTAATTTGGTTTCGATTGCTTTGGTTGGGGAGTTTTTTTTTAGCTGTTAGTTTGTTATGTTCTTTTTTCTTGTTAGAATTGTCAAAGGTATTGTAATAAAAAATTTTAGGTTGAGAAATTGTTTCTAACTTAGTTGATTAATTTTTTTTTGTTGTTTCTTCTTTTTTTTTTCCATTGCAAGTATTATCAAATCAGTTAGATTCCTATCTCTTATAATGTAGTCAGGCTTCTACATGTCCATGCGGTATGCTTTTCTTTCTATTTGCTTTGCTTTTTGCTTAAATTTTTGCATTTGCATCCATTAACTTATTCATTTAGCTATGCAGTTTTCTTTAATGACAAACAAAATTGCTTATAGAAGTGTAATGACAAACAATATATTTGTTACCAACTATAGAAATTTCTCTAAGTTAATTTGAATGGATGACAATATTTGTTTGTTATTTATGTAGTGCTTGAATGGATGATGATATTTGTTCTATTCATTGATGGTTTCTTGCATTTTTCACAAATGAATTTGCCAAGTTCTTTGAATTGCCTATCCTTTACTTGTTTTGCATCGAGATTGATCATGTCCTTATATGAAGAAATGCTTATTTCTATTACAATGATTCTATATTTAACCTCGCATTGTGTCATTTTTACAAGAAACTTTTTGACATAAAAAACATGTGTGAAAGTCGTTTCTTACAAGTCCCTTATAGGGATTTTACATAAGGATATTGAATTGTTTATTGATGAAAATATGAAGTTCATCTATCATTGCTTAGTGGTAAAATAGATGAAGAAATAATTCTTGAGAAGAGTAATGATTATCTGTGTTCATGTTGTAAGGAGTTATTGAAGGTGAAATCCTCCTATCCAAAAAAAAGAATTCTACCCTGTCATTCCTTGCTTCTACTCTATCTCCTAAGGCTCCAACCAATTGAAATTTGGATTTGTCACACATCAAATATAGAGAGCTCAAGCTTAATTTGGATGAATATGAGGTTTACGAGCATAATGACACTTAAAGGGTGTAAGCCATTTGAGTTTAATGCTTAAACTAGTATTTAGTTTCATTTTGCTTTGTTGTTTATCATATTACTGACTCTAATGTTTCTACAATCAAGAAAGATGCCTAGGCTATTTCAACACCATTGTTGATAGATGCTGATGATGAAGATAAGACCTCTAACATTATCAGAGGAAAGTTTTTTGGAATCTTACTATCAGATTCAACAGCAAACAGTCCTAGATAAATAAGAATTCTAAGGAAATCAGCATTTGAGAAAACAAAGTTTATTTTTTGGAGAGAGTGTAGACACCATATTGGGTTCAGGCTCAAACAAATTGGGCCTGGCTCAGTAGGGCTAAAACTTTAAGCCTAATAATTCATTTTTTAGGTTTTATTGACTTATTTATATATTTATTTATTTATTTTTGTTATTTATCATTATTATTATTATTATTGTTGTTGTTGTTGTTGTTATTTTTGGTTGATTATTCATTTCTTGTTTATTTTTGATTTTTTTTATTTTTGATTTGATTTTATCTTTAGTCATTCAATTGAGGTAACAATGATAAAAAGGTCAAAAAAAGAATAATATTAATAAAGGATTTTTATCATGGATAGATTTGTAGATGGATTAGAGTTGATAAAGATAAATTTTATCCTGTGATCTGATTAAAAGGAGTTGTGGTTAATCAAAAATTTTCTTGATTACTCCCTATAAATTCACACTAATCAAATAGAAAAGATACAGATCATAAGTAACAAACATACAGAGAAAAACACATAAATCACATGTAGAAACACAAACATAGATTAGAGACAAAACAGAGGGAAAGCACACAGAAAAGGTAAAAAATATACCGCAGAAAAGCAGAAAGGTCAGTAAAAATCAAAAAAAAATTTTGAAGATTTTTAGTTTAGGAAAATCTAGAAAATTCCTAAATTTTGATAAAATTTTTCAGATTTCGACAAATTTTTGGTGAATTTTTTAGTGAATTTTTCAATACCAATTGAATTTTTCGATAGGCTTTCCAGAATCCGATTGAAGATTCTAGCAAATGTTGAATTTTTTCAATGAATGTTCAATGAACTAACCCAAATTTTGACAACTCTTTCTAGAATCCGATGAAGATTCAACCAAAGTTCTTTAGGTTGTAGAGAGAAAGGGAAAGAAAAAAAAGAAGGAAAGAGAGAGGGGAAGGAAATCTGAGAGAAACATCAGAATCTAGGCTTTTATACCCTTTGAAAATTATGTTGTTTTGGAGCTTAACAAACCCCAAGATCAGTGTGTTTTATAACGGGCAACCTAACCCAAGCGTCAACCCATTTTTTCGACCTATATACTAGCTGAGCCTCCAAGTCACATTCTGTGCCTCAAGCCAAGCCATGTCGTAGCCACTTCAGTAGAGCCGTTTTTTTTTTGGTATTTTTTATATTTTATATTTTATTTATTTGGTTATTTATTTATGTGTTTTTTTTAAAGTATTTTTACCTGATTAAATTTATGAAAAATAAGAAAAATATAAAATTAAATTTGAAATTAAATATTAATTATCCAATGATGAAATTTTTAAAAATTTCAAATG